>JARHVA010010714.1:22500-85000 GCA_037957365.1 Torreya grandis | reverse complement strand
TCTATAATTGATAGAGCCATGCCAAAGGTAGTTCCATGTACCTTCCATGTGTGAATGATTTGATCCTTGCATTTAAAACTTGGCATGCTCCTTACTGTAGTATTGAACTATAGATCTTATAGAAATCAAAAAACAATATCTTTCTTTGCTTTTACATGTTTGGTATGTGAGATATAGACCATGTCATTGGAGTCAAAAAGATAAATCCTCATCCTTTTCAACTGATTGGATATTTATACCTTTAACACTTTGACTTCATCATGATCTATTGGATCTCTAATGTTTAATTAATCATGATCCATTCATCTTCCAACTAGCTCAAACATTAACTCTGATAAGCTTACGCTCATTGGGTGTCTATTCAACAAGATTTGTGAATGTGACACTTATCACTAACATGTTTACTAGGAGGAGCCTTTGAAAATTTGATTTTCCTTCAATTCATTGTATCATTTGTTTATAATTAAGCATGGTCCATTGATCAAGTTGGGGCATATATTAAGTCTTAGACTTAGGAAAATATAAAGTCCTTTGATCACTACTTGAAGCTAGCAATTGCTAGGTCAAGGGGCTGATTTTGAAACAATAATAAAGGCTTAAGTTATAACACAAGATATTAGTTACAGGCTATAGATAGTCACCATAAAAATAGAAAGTGCCTTTTGACACCATGACTTAAACCCTTAGGGTTTTACTGAGAAACCTTATCTAGTTTGAGAGCAAAAATAATTCAATTATGAGCTCATTCCTTCTCTTTTGAGCCTATGAACCACATTTTCAAGATGCTCATGAAAAACCCATTATATATTTTCTATCTATTTCTTTTTAAAATATCCATAGATGATCTTTTTAAAAGCATGACAACTTTATATGACTTTGTGCAGATTTTATCTAAGTATGGAGATAGTTTCATTTTGCCTAGAAGGCTAACTTTATACTTGCATAAATCTTGTTTCATTTAGTTGCATGACCTAAAAAATGGTGCATTTATTCCTATTACATAGGGTATTACATTTGGTCCTATATCCTTTTTATGTGCACGATATGAGATTATAAAAGTACCTACTTATCTTTTCCTGTCTGAACCCAAAATGTCTAGATGATCATTATGAAGAACTAGATGAATTCCATTCATGCACACAAGCATTCTAATCATCCTTGACCTCTAATAAGATCAATATGATCACCATATTCATCCCTAAGTATTAATTACATGCTCATAATGTCCCTTTTGACATCAATGACAATCATATTTCCAACAATCTCCTCCTTTGTCATTGATGGCAAACTAAATGATCTGATCTTCTACTATTCATCTCCTTCTCTAACATTTCTTGAATTTGATTCTAATAAGTATAAACTTAATCTATTCATACCAAACATTCTCCCCCTTAGGCAATGTCACATTTTCCTAATACTCAACTTGGAAACCTGCTCTTCTTATTTGACATTTACACTTTTGCAAATAACATTTTGCTCTTTATCCTACATAGAGCATTAGCACCCTTTTCTCCCCCTTTGACATCAATGTCAAAGGGAATCTATCTGACTATTTGTCTAAATATTTCTCCCCCTTTATAAAATAAAAGATTTTGTCCAAGAATCTATAACTTTCAACTCATTAGTAATTTTCAAAAGTATACATACCTGAGTTGACTTTTTCTCTTCTTTTAGGGATTAATAAAACTTTCATGAGACACCCCCTAGAATCATGCCCTAACACTAGTGATTTAGTGATGTGGTGTAGGAGCCACTACTCCCAACTTCTATCTTAGATATTCAAATCATTCCTTGGGAAGACGTTTGGTCAATATGTCTACAATCTGGTCCTTAGTTGGCATATATTCCATTGTGACCTCTTGATCTGTAACCCTTTCTCTTAAAAAGTGATACTTGATTGATATGTTCTTAGTTCTTGAATGCATCACTAGATTCTTTGATATATTTATAGCACTTGAATTATCACAAAGAATAGAAATAGGTGATTTATACTCAACCTTGATGTCCTTGAGTGTTTGCTTCATCCACAAGTCTTGAGTGCAACATGCCATTACTTCTATATACTCTACTTGTATTTTAGAATGAGTAACTAACTCTTGATTTTTTCTTAGCCATGAAACAAGTCTATTTCCAAGAAAAAATTCACCACCACTAGTGTTTTTTCTATCATTCACACTTCTTTCCCAATCAACATTTGTATATGTTGTCAAAGTGTAATATTCACTTGTAGGGTACCATAGGCCATAGTCAATTGTGTTCTTGATGTATTTAAATATTATTTTCACTACATTAACATGTGACTCTTTAGGAGTAGCCTAAAATCTAGTAACCATTCATACTAATTTCATGATATTTTGTCTTGATAGAGTTAGGTATAACAAGTTACCTATAATTGATCTATACATAGTCTAATTTGCATCAAGGTGCTCATCTATTTTCTCAAATTGAATCCATTTATCATGGGAGTACTAACTGGTTTTCTATTTTCCATTCCAAATTTATTGAGCATCTCCTTTGCATACTTGGTTTAGGATATGAATATCCCTTCATTAGATTGTGCTATTTTTAGACCAAGGAAGAAGTAAAGTTCTCCTAGCATAGGCATCTCAAATTCACTTTGCATTTGTGTATCAAATTATTTGCACATTTTGTTATTTCTACCACCAAAGATGATGTCATCTACATAAACAACCACAATCAACATATACTCACCTTCTAATTTGAAACCTTATTTTCATAGGTATTGGTTTAATCTTGAATACCATGTTTTAGATGCCTATTTTAGACCATATAGTGATTTATTTAGTATGCACACATAATATTCTTCATCTAATAATTGAAAACCTTCTAGTGTTTTAATATAGACTTCCTCTTCTAGGTTCCCATTCAAGAAAGCAAAATTTATGTCCATTAAATAGACTATGAACTTCTTGTAAATAAAAAATTATATAAACCTTATTATAGCTTCCAATATAGCAACTGGAGAAAATGCTTTCTCAAAGTCAATGCTTTCTACCTATGCATATCCCTTGCATACCAATCTCTCTTTATTTCTTATAACAACTCCATCCTCATTGAGGTTGTTTCTATAGACCCATTTTGTTCCTATCACATTCTTGTTTGAGGGTCTTGAAACTAATTGACAAGTTTTGTTCTTTTCTATTTGGTTCAGTTCTTCCATGGACTTTAGCCAATTCTCATCCTTGTTGGCTTCAACATAGCTCTTAAGCTCAATTTTAGACATTAGAGAAAAACTTACTTTCTCCTTATTCATTAAATATATTCTCTTTGTCTGAACTCCATTATTATTACGAATTATCTACTCTTTAGAATGATCCTTTTGAACAAATCTTGGTGTTTTTTCATTCTTTTCCTCAACATCTTCACTATCTGCTTCTTCTTCAAGATCTACATCTTCATTAATAATTTAATTATCATGTTCAACATGTTTTATGCCTTATTTAACCTTCACATTTATGCTCTCCAACATATTGTGTAGCCTCTTATTGTAACATACATACACTTTGCTTTGAGTGGAATAAACAAGAAATATTCCTTCATCACATCTTGATTCAAAGCTTCCCTATTTTTCCTCCTTTCTTCTGATGTAGCATTTGCTTCCAAACACTCTAAATTACTTAATAGAGGTAGGCTTTCCATACCATAGCTCGTATGTAGTTTTGTCACTATTTACCCTTAGTTGAACTCTATCCAAGATGTATACTATTATTTGGACTACTTCTCTCCAATATCCATCAAGTAACTTGGCCTTCATTAGCATTGTTTTAGCCATTTATTTGACGATTCTATTCTTTCTCTCAACAAATCCATTTTACTATGGAGTCCTTGCTACAAAGTAGTGCCTTTTGATCCCATGCTTCTCAAAATACTCTATGAATTCATTTGAGGTAAATTATCCACCTTTATTATATCTTAAGCATTTGATTTCTCTTCCAATCTCATTTTTAACCATGTCTCTAAACATCTTGAATCTCTTAAAGGCTTGATATTTATCCTTAAAAAAGGTTACCCATGTCATTCTTGAGTAGTTATCTAAAAATAACATGAAGTACCACTCTCCTTTAGATCCTCTTGTCTTGGTAGGACCATAAAGATAAGTATGAACTAATTGTAGAGGGTTTGTAGTTACATACTACTTTATTTGAAATTTGACCCTGGTCCACTTGCCTAATTGACATTCCTTGCTAGTAGTATCTGTAGGGTTGGTTATCTTAGGCATGTGTCTTACACACTTATTTGATCAAAGTTTGATTATATTATCAAAGTTTACATGACCCATTCTCTTATACCATAACCAACTCTCATCAATATTTCCCATCAAGAAACTATTACCATTCACTTCAACAAGATTGTAGATATTGCTCTCAATCCTTTTCCATTCTATAACTATTTTTCTAGATCTCTTTAGCTTGTAGCCTTCTACATCAAATGTTACATTATATCTATTGTCACACATTTAGCTTACACTTAATAGATTATTCTTCAATCCTTCAACATAAAGGGCATCATGTGTAGGTAGTTTACCATCTATGTTCAAGGTTCCTTTACCTTTGATATTTACTATTGTGTTGTCTCCCAAGATGAAATATCCTTCCTTATATTTGATCAATTTGGTGAATTTTATCTTGTCACTTTCATATGCTTTGATTAGCCATTGTCTATCACCCATAAATTCTGCTCCTTGGCATGGAGTGCAGTCTAAGCAATCATGGATTGATTTTTTACTCTCGACACATCATTGGGTTTCTTATTTAGCTTCTTTTCAAAAACTTGTGAACCTTTGTGCACACTTGGAGGCATGTCTTTCTTTACATTATGTACTTTTGATCTTACAAAGCTAGTTCTACAATCTTTAGTCATGTGACCAAATTTATTGAAATTATAGCACATTACATTTGTATCTACCAAAGGGTGTAAATGAATTTATGCTTACAAAATTGATTCTCCTTATAGTTACAACTCTAAAATTACTAGCCTTATGACCAAAATGATTACAACTATAACAATAACCATAAAAAGATGAGGAATACCTGGTCATATCATTTCTTGGTGCAGCATGAGAAATTATTCTAAGTTGTGTCTTATTCAAATTTCTCACCTTGGTGTTTCCATCAACATCAGCTAACTTTGTCTCCTTTTCCTCTTCAAGCTTCTTTTTGGGTTCAACTTTTTTCACATCAACTAGGTTTGAGTTTATCTTTGTATCCTTGTAATCTTTCTCTTTTTTTATTCCTTATTCTCCTTCTACTTTTAAATTTTCATATACTTTAGAGGATGTACTAGCTGAGGAACTTTTTCCTTTCTCATAACCAAGACCTAATCTCTCTTTTGAGGGCTTTTGAGAGTTGATCAGTTCATCAAGAATGTCTAATCCTCCTATCAACCTTAGATTTTTATTTAGTTGACCTTTGGTTTTTTAAAGTTCTTTTTTCAAAGCCACTATTTCTACCTCAAGCTTCACACATTCATCAGATTTAGATTGTAGTTCTATTTTGACTACATATTTTATTTTTTAGCCTCTTCAACTTATGTCTTTAGGCTAATTACCATCTTATCATATTTTTCAAGACTTTTAGACATTTTCTCAATTACCTTTTATCCAAGCTTCTTTTGTTTTTAGTTGTTTTTTCTCATCTTGTAAATCTCATCTAGAGAACATATGAGCTCACATCATAGATCCACTTCTCCTTCTTCTTCTTTATTTTAATCTTCAACTTCATCTTGATCTAGATTTATATATGTTGATCCTACTATCATGAATAGGGATTCATTTCCCTTAGCCACAAAAGCACAGTCATGATCATCATTTGAACTAGCATTATCTTCCATTGAGTCACTATCTTATTTTGTATACAGACCTTTCTTTTTTTTGAAGAAGTTTTTCTTCTTAGGATAGTAGGGTTTTAACTTTTTTCCACTCTCTACTTGTTTAGAGTTATCCTTTTTATTGCGAGGGCATTTAGTAGCAAAATGTCATACTTTACTGTAGTTAAAGAATTCAAAGGGTAACTTACCTTCTTAATTTTCATATCCTCTCTTTATTTTTCTAACAAATTCATCTTCTTCTGCATTAGTCTCCTTAGATTTAGATGTTGATGTTTCTTCCTTTACTTGCTTGGCTACTTTGAATGCAACTTCTCTCTTGAAGGTGTCTGTCTCTCCCATTCTCATCTCATAGGTTGTGGAGGTCCCATGTAATTCATCAATAGTGAGTTTATCTATATCTCTTTCTTCTTCTATTGTAAAGATTTTAGAATTATATCTTGATGGAAAATAACTTAAAACTTTTTTGACAATGATTAACTCTTTCATTTCTTCTCCAATGCCTCTGATTGCATTGACTATTTCATCTACCCTAAGGAGTTAGTCTATAATATTTTCCTCTTCATTCATCTTAAAACTCTCACACTTGCCTTTGTAAGTTTTTATCTTGGCCTTATTTACCTTTTCATCTCCTTCATAGATGCTCTTTAGTTTGCTCTAGATATCTTGATCATATTCTCACTACATCACTTTGACAAACTCTAAGTTTGACAGTCCACAAAGAATAGCATTCTTTTCCTTAGCATTGATCTCATATGCCTTCTTGGTAGCCTGATCAACAAGAGCTATAGTAGTGGCTATATATCCATTTAATACAGACATCCATACATCAAAACCTAATGAAGATAAATAAGATTCCATTCTTATGCTCTTGAATGCATAGTTAGATCCATCAAAGAAAGGTGCTTTGTTTGATGAAGATCCTTCTTGACTAGCCATTGTGTTCACTGTTCTAAAATCTACTTAAGCTAATTAAGCTTCTTTTAAGGAACCCTAGGCTTTGATACCAATTTTTTTAACACAAATATCTAATGAGAGGGGGTGAATTAGTAGATCAGCTAAAACTATTCCTTTAATCCTTTTAAAGAAAATTCAAAATCATATACAAATTAAAAGATAAATGTAGAGATCACATACACACATAAATACACATGAAACTAGATTTATACATGGAAAACCCAAAGGGAAAAACCATGGTGAGAATAAATACTAGAAACTATTATTCTAATCCAACCTCATAGTTTAATGACTCACTGGCAAACCTCACTAGTTCCACTTTTAAGGATACCAATCCTAAGGAGACACCAATCCCCGGATTTAAGAACACAAACTCTAAGGAAGCACCTACTCAACTTATCTGATGGCACCAACCTATCAAATGTTTCTATAGAGCTACAAGTCTAATTTACAAATTGGATTCATACATGAATGTAGATCTTTGTTCTTTGTTATAGGTCTAATCTAAAACTACTCATACTCTATACATTCTCTTTGTGCCTTTCTTCCTCTTTGCTCCTCTATATTCCTTTGGTCCTATGTCAAGATATGTCTTTATTCGACACACTTCATTATCTTCACCAACCACTCTACTCTTTTCTTCCCCCTCTGCTTCTGTGTCTTTATGTTTTCTCTTTGACATACCTCATTGGATTTTGTTCTCTATTTGTATCTATATTTGACTTGGCTCAATAGAAAATGTAATTATTCCATCAACATTTTTATTTTTCTTAGATATCATATTTTTTAATCAAATGATTTAGGGTTCCATATCTTCTATGTGTTCACACTTAGACTACAACACATCATGCCAATTCTAGATTGTAGTTCATTATGACTTGGACTGTAAGTTTCTTTCATCTTTATTCCATGCATCACACCATAATTTTAGGTCTCTTTACTATCTATAAAATTTATTAGACTCAATTTTTGATTCACAAGATCTTTAAAGTAGATTTGATTAGTTGGATTGATCAATCGCATTATTTATGTCAAGATACAGAGCTTATACACAAGTTCCTACATGTTCTTGTAACTAATCATTTATATGGACATGGATTTAAATGGAATTCATTGATCTTGCCTTTGGTGGCATGATCTGATGGTCCACACTCAAATGACTCAACTTTAAAATGCATCTATTCGATCACCTTCTGATAGGCTCACATTATCTATTAGATCTTTATACGCTTCCAAACTTTGACTTTGTCATCTTTAAAATTTACCCATACATCTTCCTAATCTAAGCTTCTTCATGCCATTCAATCTTCAAAGATGCCCAATATTTATTTATTTCTTGACATTAAACATCAAGCTCTTTATCCCATCTCATTACTTCTTATATCTTTGGATCACTTTCACTCCATCGATCTTCTTGAACCTGTTCAGTCTTTAACTTCCCACTATGTCAATAAACATCGATCACTTTATTCCATCTGAGCTCACTCACTCCATTATATCTCCTTTTCATGATCACCCATGTATTGTGAGATCTTCTAAAAATCTTGATCATTTCATCTGATAAGCTTATGCTTATTGGGTCTCTATCTGATAAGCTTCGTAAATGTGACACTTATCATTTGCATGATCACTCAGAGGGACCTTTGACACTTTGATGAATTCATCATGCTCTGTTGGATCTCCAATGTTTAATTAAGCACAATCCTTTCATCTTTCAACTAGCTCAAACATTAACTCTGACAAGCTTATGCTCATTGGATCTCTATATGACAAGCTCTGTGAATGTGACACTTGTCACTAACACATTTATTCAGAGGATCCTTTACAAATTTGACTTTGATTCACTTCATTAGATCATCTATGTATGATGAAGTGTGGGATTCTAATTAAGTTGGGACATATATTAAGTCTTAGACTTAGGAAAATATAAAGTTCTTTGATCGTAGCTCAAAGTTGGTAATTAATTAGTCAAGGGGCTAGTTTCATAATGATGAAAGAGGCTTAAGTTATAACTTAAGCTATCAGGTCTAGGCTATATCCAGTCACCATCAAAATAAAAATTACCTATTGATGCCATGACTTAAACCCTTAAGGTTTTATTGAGAAACCCTATCCAATCTGAGACTACAGATAATTCAATTATGAGCTCATTCCTTCTCCTTTGAGACTATGGACCACATTTTTAAGATGCTCATTGAAAACTCATAATAGATATACTATATGTTTCTTTTGGAAATGTCCATATATGATCTTTGTAAAATCATGACAACTTTGCATGACCTTGTGCAAATTTTGTCTATGTATGGAGACCATTTCATTTTGCCTCGAAGGCTAACTTTGCACCTACATAACTCTTGTTGCACTTAGTCACATGACTTACATATTGGTAAATTTTTTCTTATTACATATGGGATTACATCCATATATCCATTTGGTCTTGAAGCCTTCTTATGTACAAGATATGGAATTATAAAAGTTCCTACTTATCTTTTCCTGTCTGGACCCAAAATGTCTAGATGATCATTATGAAGAACCAAATGAATTCCATTCATGCACACAAGCATTCCAATCATCCTTGACCTATTATAGGATAACCATGATCACCATATTCATACCTGGTCATTAATGACATGCTCATAATGTCCCTTTTGACATCAATGACAATCATATTTCTAATAATTATGCCCTTTGGTATAAAAAAATAGAGAAACATATCAAATGGAATTGACACATATTTTGCATTATTTTATACATAAAATTATTGAGTATTATGTTGATGATTTACTTGAAAAATCAAAACATGATCAAGACCATAATACCAATCTACAACAAATATTTGAATGCTTACTAAAGTTCAATGTGTGATTAGAATATTATATAAACATTCTCAAGTACATTATTTCTTAGTGGGGCATTGAGATTGATCTCAAAAAGGTAAAATACATTATTGAGATGCATATACAAACTAATTTAAATAAATTACATTATCTACAACGCATAATTTAATGTATTCAACATTTCATTACCGAGTTAGCTGGTAACACAATTCATTTTATGTATTTGATAAAAAAAGGATACCAAATTTGTGTTGGATAATATTTGTTAGAAAATTTAGATAAAATCAAAGAGTAATTAGAAAAACCACTAGTATGCATGCCTCCTATACTAGATAGACAATTACTCGTTAATGTCTTCATCATCCATGGGTCCCTTGGGTCCCTATTAATGCAATATGATTATGATAATAGAAAATGAGCAATCTGTTACATCAATCATCAATTGGTTTATTATGAATTCAAATATACACAAATGGAAAATTATGCCTAACATTGGTCTTTGATATACAAACATTACAAAACTATTTTATAAATAATGAGGTCCATGTTATAATTAAATATGATCCATTAAATTTACTCATAAATAAAACCCACTTTAACAAGTCACATCACAAAATGGGTGATGGAACTTATAGAATTTATCTCAAATTTATATCTCAAAAATCATTAAAAGGATAAGTTGTGGTTGACCAATCAGCTTTAGTTCCATTATGTGAGCCTTTTCCAATCACCAAAGAATTTGGTGATGGATTGGAGGCATATAATATATCTCATAATTCAAGGATAATGTTTTTTAATGGATCTTTTGTTCAAGTATTATATTTTGCTAACTTTCACTTAGTTTTTAATCAAGTTACCAATCATTACAAAACAAAAGAAGATCATTTGTTCCCATATAAAGAAATGGTGGATAAACTAAAAGAAACATTTAATACATTTTCTATTGGCATTATTCCACTTAAAGATAATGACCAAGCATACACAATGTCTATTGTAATACCCTTAATGCATTTTTATATCAGTGATGATCAAATAAAATTTAACATATGAAAGTTATTTAATCCTTTCATTTGCTCAGATAATATGGATGCCTTAGTAGTTATCATTGTTACTCATAGCTCTACAAATATAGAATGGTATAATGATATCTATAATTTCTTATACCATACTTACATATAAAATCACTTTACATGGAATGATAAACACAAACTAAAATTAGAAGTACTTCATTATTTTATTATTGGAAACATTTTATTCAAATGAGTTTTTGGTTTTTAATTAATTTGATCTTTAAATAAAAATGAAGCTCGAACTATACTCTTATAAATGCATGATAGTGAGTGTGGTGAGAATTTTAGTGATAAGGTCAAGTCCTAAAATTATTACACCAAGGTTATTATTGGCCTAGAATGGAAAAAAATTATTAAAATTATAGAATTATGTTTATAATTCTAAAAATATATCAATTGAAATTATGTGCCATATTACTAGTTACAATTGATTGTCTACCCATTGCCTTTATCCTTGTGTGGATTTGATTTGATTGGAAATATAAATTACATGTGATTAGGGGGACACAAGCTCATAATCATAATAAAAAATATATTTTAAAAAGGGGTGCAGGCAATTACACTTGAACTTATCACATGGAATGACATACAGAGATTTTTTATGACCAATATTATTTCCCATTTTATCATACCTTCAACTATTATTATTGATAATGGATCCTCATTCAAAAATAAAATGTTGAAACATTTTTTCATCAAATAAAAAATAAAACTTACCTTTTATACCCATTATTACCCACAATGTAATAAATAGGAAGAGGCAATAAATAAATATATAACCAAAATACTTGGAATAATAATTTAACTGTACAATACATATTAACATCAATAGGTGGAATACTTTTGGAAACATAATGAATAAAATGGGGTAGGGGGGAGGCATGGGTGGGGGGTGAATCAGTCACTTAAAATGTACTTTAACTTTCCTTGAACCATTAAATAAATACAAAGATATAACAATGCATAAAGATTCATTCACATGAGCATAACATAAGAAACACACATACATATGAGTGGGAAACCCTCAAGGGGAAGAAAACCCACTGATCTCTAAAAATGGACTACAGTCTTATAAGTCAAAATATCAAATTTAGTGAAGCACCAACCTCACATGGAACACTAACCCCAACTAGTTAAGCACCAACCCAGGTAGACTTTAGCAAGCATCCACTTTCAAGGAGGCATCAACCCCCTAGATGACTCAAAACCAACTCATCCACCTAATTTATTTGATAAAATTAATATCAGCTTGTTTCTCAACCAAATTATTATGACCATGTCTGTAGCTCTTCACTCTCTTATCCCTCTCAAGCTACCTTCTAAACCTCTTTGCTCAACTAACCCTCTTCTTAACTTGATTAGGTCATCTGAGATTGATTTTCATAAATATTAACCATATTATATCTTAATAATAATTTATATGTACCATTATTATGGTATATAATACCTCATTTATCTCTTAAAATTACTATATTTCTTTGCTTCAACTCGTTCCTTCTCTAACAAGTCAATTAGGCTTATTAGGTTGTGTTCTTATACTAGGCTCTTGATCATACATATTTTGGTAAGATATAAACACTTTGATACTTATATTTTACATAAAATAGGTCTTATTACATTCCTAAAACATTAAAATAGGTCAGTCATAGCATATAGGACCAAAACCTCTTTTAGGCCTTACAGAGACCTAATTCAATTAGGCCATTATTAGCATGTGTTAACCTTTGATCTTCATGGAGAATTTAAAAAATTTTAAAAATATATTAAAACTTCATATTACACTAATATATACCCCTAATAAAATAATATTATGTTCATGACACCTTTTAGATCCAACCACCACTTGAATCATGGCATTAGTAATGTTCACAATTAAGCATGTGCGTACCCATAAAGTTTGTCTTGAACTACTGAAGATAAAATAAAAATTGGCTAAAAAAATATGAAAATAAAACATATGCACATAAAATTAAAGACAAAAAAAATTCACCAAGTTAATTATACTTCATTACATTGGGCAAAAGGACTCAAAAACACTCCTGCAACTTGCTCACTCAAAACTACCAGTTTTCCTTAAAGACCAGTCCTGGTGATTTTGACCTTCAACACCTATATGACCACTTTAAAAGACTATTTATGCATTTGTATTATCATATGTGATAATTATACCATTATTATATATAAATATAATATGGTCAAATGGAAATTTTGGTCTTGCAGACCAATCTCATAAACTTAAACCTCACTATCTCATCTGAACAAGATAGGTCAACGTATGAGCAACATTTTCATCATATCCACTAACCTCAAAAAAAATTAACCATCATTAAAATGTCTTAAAATTATTTATGAATATTTAAACTCACTTTGTTTCATCCCTATTCCATGATAACACATCCCTAATCATCTTCTCACTGTTGCTTGGGTTTCTCACTATTTTCACCATTAGGCCTATTTGCAACTTGTCAACTTGGATGACTAGTTTAGCACACTTTAGTGTTTTAATATGTATATAAACCAAAATATAAATCAAATAAATTTGTCAACCTTATCCATCATATTATTTACATACTTTAACTTGGTCAACTCTAACTACAACAATAAATCTTTAAGAAACTAGCACTTTCATGTAGGGTCTACCCACACACCTAACAAACCAATCACACTTGGAGATTATTGGGAGAGTTTAATACATGATAAAATAGTTTGTATATTCATTTTATAACATTCTATGATTTTTTAAACAATATCTTTCACATCGGGTCATTGTTAGGGTTTTAGAGAGGGTTGACACTATTTATGGTGTTAATGATTGTTCATAAAGTAATACCCATACTTTTAAAAATTAATACCTATAAATTTGATATATTAACCTTCCCCATATACCATGAATATATTAGGTTCACATACAGAGGTTACACATGACAATGAACGCCTGAAAGTCCTTCTCAAGTTGAGAACCCTTCATTATGTGCACATAAAAGACCTCAAAACCATTTTTCATGCTTTATCTTGAAAACCATGACCTAAAAATTTGTGAAAATGATTAAAAAAATATAATACCTATGAAAAAACTCACCTATCCATAATTTACTTGTAAATATAACTTCATACCCCATTAGGCCATACTCTCTCTCATTGCTTACTTAGACCTTGACCTATAAACCACATTAGGCCTTCAAACTAACCTTCTAACCATTGTCTAGGATATAATCACATCGTATACATATTTTAAAACCTATTATAATGTTAAACCATTTCCATACATTCTTCATATGCCTTGGCAACACTTCATGATACCTCATTAGGTTAGGTAGGGTATAGAACTAGTCTGGCTGCATACTTGGACTTAAGGTCTTACCCATGTAGGCTCACCTTAAAACTCTCTTGATTTCTCTAATGCCTCATATTCATGCTCAATAAATCTATTACAACCTCTTATATCTTTGTGTATCCATCTCACCAAGCCATCATGCTCAAACCTTCTCACTAGGACTTTACATGTTATGACTAGTGCCATGACTAGGCTTATCAAGCACTTAAAACTTGACAACTAACCTTCAAACACTCCTTGATGCTTCTACACCTTGCTCACATGCCTTAAATTCTCCTTAAACAACTTCATACCTATAAATGATGCTATCAAACAATACCATTCTTCAATGACTTCATAAGCACCTTTCTTAAGAACCTTTGACATCAATGATAACATCAATGCCAAACATCAACAATAAGAACAATGTTCAACACATATGTTTTATGGGAATACCACACTATAATTATCACACCTACTAATAATGTATACAAATTTTTATTTAGTTTATGGTATAGAGGCCATTTTACCAATTGAACTTGAACTACCTTCCTTATGTGTTTCTATCAAATATATTATATGAGATAATGAATACCATGAAAATAGATTGCACCAATTAGATCTAAATAGTAAAAAGTACACACTGGCTACTAAAAACTTATGATTTTATCAATATTTTAGTAATAAATAATATTAAAAATGGTTGGTCCATGTTAATTTATTATGGGGTAAATGGTATTCAAAGAAAATAAAAAGAACACCAATGTAGTGTTGGGGATCAACCAACAATATTGATTATTATATGAAAGCAACTAAACACGGAATTATACTAGAATGATAAGTAACTAGAATCAGAAATAGCAAAGAACAAGAGATACAAGAAACCACCCTGAAAACTTGTATTAAACTATTTACAGAAGGAATTACAATTGAAGAAACTTCTTTTCTTCCACACCTCTCTCAGATGTACAGATCTCTTTCCAAATCTCTTTCCCTCAAGAGTTCTCTCTCTCAATTACAATCAATTCCAACAACCTAGATTGATACACATATACAAATGTATTCTACTTGTACAATTCTACTTCTACAATAAGCTATGAATATCTATCCCTATTATATGACTTTAGGGATTCATGAGCATACAATTATAGCCATTAGATGCACCTCCTAATCAAGGGCTCAAAACAGTCATACTTAAAATAGAGATGTAGACTTAAGACTATCACTTAATTCTATCATGCAAACATTTTGTTCTATCCATGAAAATAGATTCTAGATGCACAAGTGACTGACATTGGTCCCTGTCTGTCTGCATCTGACCAACGTTGACAGATCAATGACTGACACCGACATCTCTTAGTCGACTCCTGACTGACGTCGATCGCTCCTGACTGATGTCAGTGACTGTGTAACTCCTACAACTTTTGTACTCACTCATTTGGTGAAGCTTTTAGCTCCACACCTTAACAATCTCCCACTTGGAGATAAATAGCTACACTAGTACTTGTACAACAACATCTTCTAGCTTCTCCATCTTCAAACTCAATCATGAAGACAAACAAAATTTGAATGAAGATTCAAGTTCTTCTTTGTAACTAGCTTGGTTAACATATCAAAAAGATTCTTATCTGTATAGATCTTCTCCAGCTTCAACTCACCATCCTCCAATACTTGTCTAATGAAGTGGTACCTAAGTTGTATATGCTTGGTTCTTGAATGAAAGGAAGAATTCTTAGCCAAATGAATTGCACTCTGACTGTCACTATACAATCTACAACTCTCTTGCTCCTTTCCTAGCTCTTCCATGAACCGTGTCATCCATATCATCTCTTTGCTAGCCTTTGTGACTAAAATATATTTTGCTTCGGTAGTTGACAAGGCAACAACCTTTTGTAACTTTGATATCCAGCTAACCATTGTTCCACCAATAGTGAAAACATATCATGTGGTGCTTCTTCTACCATCCAAATCACCTGCCATATCTGAATCTTCATAACCATGTAGATTTGTGTTTGACCCACCATA
Organism: Torreya grandis; assembly: GCA_037957365.1. Classification (NCBI taxonomy): domain Eukaryota; kingdom Viridiplantae; phylum Streptophyta; class Pinopsida; order Cupressales; family Taxaceae; genus Torreya; species Torreya grandis. Next base: position 68,954 of record JARHVA010010714.1, on the reverse strand, counting down.
GCACAAATGCCTACTGTTGGTTTCTCTCAGATATCTAAGGATCCACTGAATTGCTTTCCAGTGTTCCTTCCCTGGATTGGCCATATACTTACTTACAACTCCCATTGCTTGGGCAATTCAAGCCTAGTACAAACCATTGCATACATTAAACTTCCAACCGCATAAGCATATGGAACTTTCCTCATGTACTCTACCTCATCATATGAATTAGGACATTGTTCTTTACTCAATTTAAAATGTCCAGCCATAGGTGTGCTTACCGGTTTTGTATCTTGCATATTGAACCGTTTCAACACCTTGTTCACATAATCCTCTTGAGACAAAATCAACCTGTGATTTTTCCTGTCTCTCTTAATACTCATGCCAAGAATTTTCTTTGCTGCTCCTAAATCCTTCATGGCAAATGTGTGAGCTAATTTCACCTTAAGCTTAGAGATATCCTACATATGTGATCTTGCAACTAGCATATCATCTACATACAACAATAGAATAATATATCTACCATTATCCAATCTCTTAAAATACACACAATGGTCAGATTGACATCTACTGTAGCCATGCTCAGTCATAAACCTGTCAAATCTCAGATACCATTGTCTTAGAGCTTGCTTGAGGCCATACAAGATTTTCTTCAATCTGCACACTAATTTCTCCTTACCTTTGACCTCAAATCATTCTGGCTGATCCATATATATTTCTTCATCCAAATCTCCATGAAGAAACGCTGCCTTAACATCTAGATACTCAAGATGCAAATCCTCAATAACAACTAAAGACAATACAGTCCATATAGAAGTCATTTTAACTACAAGAGAAAAAACCTCACCAAAATCAATACCTGGTTTTTGTGTAAATCCTTGCACTACCAACCTAGCCTTATATCTCATCTATCCATTCTCACCTTCCTTTAACCTATAGATCCATCTATTCTTCAGTGTCTTCTTTCCTGCTAGCAACTCAACCAAATCCCATGTTTGGTTTTCTCTCAAGGAATCAATCTCTTCATTCATTCCTAGCTCCCACTGACTCTTGGATTCCACCTGTATTGCTTCATCAAAACTCTTTGGTTCTCCACCATCAGTGAGCAATAAATAGAATAATGAAGGGGAATATCAAATTAGAGGTTTACTTACCCTTTCTGACCTCTTGATGGGTGTCTGAGACTCATTCACAACACACTGTCCACCCAAATTCTCTGACAGTGACCGACCTCAGTCACCTCCAGGCCTGTAACTGGCCGACGTTAATTCTCTCTGACTGACGTCAGTTTCTGCTTGACTGACATCAGTCACTGTCTGACCGACATCAGTTCTTGTATTGCCGGCGTTGGTTCCTTCTTGATTGATTTCGGTCTCTATGTTTTTCTGTCTGTGATAATTCTTTCTCGTGAGCTCATTTTGGACCGTCACCTCATCCAATTCTCCATTGCTCTGCCCAGATTGATTCAAATTTTTGAGCTGATCACTATACATCACTTTTTCATTGAAAACAACATCAGGGCTCCTAATTATTTTGTTAGTTCCTAGATTCTAAAATCTGAATCCGAAATCATCAGAGCCATAACCAATAAATGTGCACCTCATAGACTTAGCATCTAGATTCTTTCTATTTTCCTTATCAATGTGCACAAAAGCTTCACAACCAAAAACTTTGAGAAATGAGAGATCTACCTTTTTACCTGTCCAAGCCTCTTCTAGAATTCCACCATCCAGAGTTGTAGAGGGTCCTCTGTTAATTAGGTAAACTACAGTATCTACAACTTCTGACCAAAATTGTAAGGGCAAACTAGCATGCAACCTCATACACCGTGCATGCTCTAATATTGTTTTGTTCATCCTTTCAGCAACTCTATTTTGCTAAGGTGTCCTTGGAACTGTCTTTTGCCTGCGTATTCCATTCATATAACAATAACTGTTGAACTTGTAGCTGCAAAACTCACCACCATTGTCAAATCTAAGGCACTTCAATCTCTTGCCTGTTTCATTCTCAACTAAAGCTTTCCACATTTTAAAAGTGTCAAAAACATCAGATTTCTTCCTTATACAATAGACCCATACCTTTCTTGTAGCATCAGCTATGAAAGAAACATAGTACTGTGATCCTCCAATAGAAGCAACCTGAGCTGGTCCCCACATGTCTGCGTGAACAAGCTACAACTTGTGCTTCTTCTTTGTTGACCCAGTCTTGAGAAAACTCATTCTCTTCTATTTTCCAAAAATGCAATGCTCACAAAAATCTAGATCTATGCTTTTCAAATCTGAAAGCTTACCTTTTGACTTAAGAATAGACATTCCCTTCTCACTCATGTGGCCAAGCCTCTGGTGCCACAACTTTGCATCTACATCTGAAGTAGATAATATAGAAGGAGAAATATTAGTAATATAATTACATAAATAGAGAGTACATACTCTCTTACCTCTGGCCAATACAACTGCACCCTTGGTAACCTTCCAAGATTCAGCTGTGAGAGTTACTGTACAACCCTCATCCCCTAACTTTTCTACAGAAATCAGATTCCTCTTCAGGATGGGAACATGCATAACATCTCTCAACACCCATGTGTTTCCATTCTACATTTTCAGCTGCACTTTTCCTTTGCCAATAATTTTACAAGGCTTGTCATCCCCTAAATAAACTATTCCAAAATCTCCATGGACATAGTCACTAAAATATTCTCTATCTGGGGTTGCATGCAAAGAGGCACCAGAATCTAAAATCCAAGATTCTATATTATTATGCAAAGATAATATAAGAGCATCTTGTGCAACAGTACCTACAACTTTTGCTTCTTCTTTACCTTCATGCTGATTGTCTTTTTTAGGCTTTGACCAGCAATCTTTGCTTATATGCCCTATCTTTCCACAATTCTAGCATTGTGGCTTCCTGCCATTTCTGGATTTATATCTACCTCTCATCTTTGACTTAGACCTTGATCTCCTATGCTTGCCCTTCTCTTTGTGCCTTCCTCTGATTTTAAAACTTAAAGCATTCCCTAATGTTTCCTCTATGCTTTTCCTGTGAATTTCTTCATTCAAGATTACACTAACAACATCATCTACTTTTAAAATATTTGAAGCAAATGCAGTATTACTAACTGCCATTACCAAGCTATGCCAGCTTTCAGGTAAAGAGCATAAGATTAATAGAGCTTTAATTTCATCATCAAATACTATTTTGACTGAATTTATTTGATTTACAATTACATGGAAATCATTTAGATGATTAGATACAGATCCACCTTCCTACATTTGCAAATTAAATAACTGCTTCATAAGATATACCTTATTTGAAGTTGAGGGTTTTTCATATAAATTTGCTAAAGTAGTCATTAACTCTATCGTTGACTTTGCCTGTGATAAATTAGATATCACAGTAGATGCTAGACTCAATCTTATAGATCCAAGAGCCTTTCTATCAAGAACTTCCCATTCTTCATCTTCCATGTCTATGGGCTTCTTTGCAGCCCCACCTAACAGTAAGTATAGATCTTTCTGATATAGATAATCCTCTATCTGCATCCTCCATAATTGGTAATTCTTGCCATTAAACTTCTCCATTCTTAGTTTACTTTCTTCTACCATTGCTTCTCCCACTCAAACAGAAACCCCTGTGAGTGCCCTGTAATCAAAACACACTAAACAAATCTGAACCACCTGTTAGTGAACCTGAGCTCTGATACCACTTGTTGGGGATCAACCAACAATATTGATTACTATATGAAAGCAACTAAACATGGAATTATACCAAAATGATAAGTAACTAGAATTAGAAATAGAAAAGAACAAGAGATACAAGAAACCACCCTGAAAACTTGTATTAAACTATTTACAGAAGGAATTACAATTGAAGAAACTTCTTTTCTTCCACACCTCTCTCAGATGTATAAATCTCTTTCCAGATCTCTTTCCCTCAAGAGTTCTATCTCTCAATTATAATCAATTCCAACAACTTGGATTGATACACATATACAAATGTATTCTACTTGTACAATTCTACTTCTGCAATAAGCTATGAAGATCTATCCCTATTATATGACTTTAGGCATTCATGAGCATACAATTATAGCCATTAGATGCACCTCCTAACCAAGGGCTCAAAATAGTCCTACTTAAAATAGAGATGCAGACTTAAGACTATCACTTAATCCTATCATGCAAACATTCTATTCTGTCCATGAAAATTGATTCTGGATGCACAGGTGATCGACATCGGTCCCTGCCTATCTACATCTGACCGACATCGGCTGATCAATGACCGATGCCGGCATCTCTTAGTCGACCCTTGACTGCCGTTGGTCGCTCCTGACTGATGCTGGTGACTGTGTAACTCTTGTAACTTCTGTACTCGCTCATTTGGTGAAGCTTTTAGCTCCACACCTTAACATGTAGAGAAGGCAAAGAAAGGAAAGTTCAAATGATATTGTTTGGGACCATTTATGATTATAAAAAAAGTGGGAAAAGGTGTGTACAACCTAGATACACTTGAAGGAAAACTTCTAAAAAACCTATTGAACATTATGACTTGCACAAATATCTTGCTTGAGAAATTTCAAATATTCCCAAAATACCAATAAAAATTTAAAAATCTAAAATAAAAATCAGCATTTAAATATTCTATTAGCTCCTTTTCATCTATGTTGTTAGTTCAATGTTGGTATATAGAATATAATCTATTTATATATACACATGTTTCACATATATTTTGAGTGTGATACATGAATACCTAGACACATGATATATGCACTTCTAGATGTTGGGCCTTCCCTCTACTTATGTCATATGGATATTGGGTGCATCTACTTATTTGATCATGATATATACATGTTATATATTTCTATGATAATTTTTCATTATCATGTTTTATATTATATACTTACACAATCCTTTATCCATTCTTATATATTTTTTAGTGTACTTGGTATACCATGTACTTAACATTTATTTGCTAACACATATATTCAGGGACTAGTATGATATGTTGATGTTAGATTATTATGTTCCATGCCTTCCTTTTATGCACTTCCTTAAGTGTCTTCCCTTACTTTCTATTGTCTTGCTTGTTTGATAATTTGAATCCACTCCTTTATTTATGCCCCCCATGACTTTGATTACCTTATTTGACATTTGAATATGTCATTTCTTATTGTATGTATATTTGAATATGTAATTTATTATCTTTTGGTTATTTGATTGATTCATGTCTCTTCTATTGTGTAGCATTTGAACATGTCCTTTGTTTTAGGTATAATTTGACCATTATATTTTTTGAGTGTTATTGTGTGTGTGCTTCATTTATTTTTGGTCTTGTACTTTTACCATCTAAAAATTTCCATGATTCACATCATGCATCTTAGGATTTAATGTGATCACCTAATATGTACCTCATTGTTATATTGATGCACTGACATCATTCTACAAACAATGATATAAAATGATGCGTTGTCTGTCATCAGACTCTTGAATTCGAGTCTTGATGCATCTGCATCTTATAACTTTTCAGGTGATGAAGATTTACCCTCTAATATAAAAAGGTACCTTTCAATGGTTTGGTCTACAAAGGAAATATTCATTTCCCCTTCTTTCATACGGGCTCTATGTCTACAATTTAAATAAATTATTGTTGTGCACACTGCACATGATGGCCTCCTGCTGGTTCATCATCTTTTTCTTAAGCTTCTTGTTGCTATTGTTGTTGCTTCCTTCTCATCTCTTCCTCAATATTGACATCATGCTAAGTAGTCTCCTCTCATTCATCTAGCTCCATATTTGTCATAAAATTAGCTGGTCTTGACAGCAGAATAGATTCTAATGCCTTACACTGCTCTGGAGACAATGATCCAAATTCTGGAAAATCCACATTGAAATGAATGTAGAGGCGACCTTTCAGGATCTTAGCTTTTACTCCCTCAGCAATCAATTTTGTGACTTCTTCTTCTTCTTTAGGGGATTTCTTGATGACAGTCAAGCCTTGAAGCTCCTTAATTTCTTCTAGATCATCTACCTCTTCAGCTTCAAGGACACCTATTCCATCATCTTACTCCTGCTTGATGGCCCCCTCCTAAATGAGTTCCTTTCATCAAAGTGCCATAACTTTGTCCACCTCATTGAATAAATCATCCCCAACATCTACCTTTTCAAGTCTGATAATTTTGGGATCCTCTTATTTCATGGCATCACTTTGTCCTTCTTCGGCAATGGCAGACAGAAAAATGTGTTTCCTTTGCACTCATAATCTTCAACTTCTTTCTTGCACAGCTTGGCCGCCTGGACTTCCACACGGCCAAATCTTATGAGCTCCTCTTCCTCATTGTCTGATGCTTCTGGGGGCTCTAAGTCGGTAGGGTTTGAGAACAAATTTTCCCTGCTATTCAAGATTGCGGTGGATTATTCCTATCACAGTCGATTTCTATGATGGATTCTTATAAAAGGATGATGCAAGTGCTGGAAGAATGGCATTCCCACCTTCAATCATTACAATAGCCCTCACACCTTCAGCCTCCTATACTAAGATATCTTTTCTGACAATCACAGCCAAGGCTCCTCGCTTAACAGCTTCGGCCAGGTAAATGTGTCCATTGGTTGATGAACTGGTGTAGAAAACAAAAATAGATCCCCTATCAAATCGAGATCCTTTAATGGTTTTTTTATCAAATTGAAATCTCTCCCTTCCGCAAATCTAACTTACAGTTCATTTGTTATATGGCTAGTCTAATGGATTCATCAAAAAGGAAATCAAATCCTTTTCAATCTCCTTGAATCGCATATTCTCCTATAAAGGCTCAACTATACTTGACTCCACACCATCCGTGGATGATTACAACAATAATAGGATTATTGAAATCCTTTGGAAGCTAATAATTATATACAAAACATATTTAGGCCTTATTTCTCCTCCACATGACAAGTATGAATATTTGAAAATATAACTTGGAGGGAAACTTATATAATTTCTTAGGCTAATGCCTATCGAAGGCTTATTCAGCTAGTCCTTGCCAGATGCTCCTGCATCATACTCTCCCTCTAAAAACAATTTGAACCTTAGTTCAAATGAAATGCTTCCTCCATGCATTAGTCTTCACTCTATCCCTGGATCCCAAGGTCTTATTGCCAATACCAATGCTTGTCTTTGTTTGGAATAGTCTTTGTCCTTCATTTTGATTTTCTTCCTATTTAGATATGTCCTTCTCATTTCTTTCACAGCTTCCATCTCCCGCTTCCATGCTTCTTCATCTTCATATATATCTTCAAGATCTTCTTGTTGTTCTTCTTCTTGTTTCGTGAGCTTCTCCAATGACTCATGTATGTCATTCACTTTAGCAACCTTCATACCTGCATACAAAACATTCAAAGCCACCTTAGAATCAAAATCTTTAGGCCATGAAGCCTCTTGGCTGTCTTCACATTCTTGTTCCTTGGTCAAAACTGTCCTTGCCTCTTTGCTTTGCTCTTGTCTTGTTTCACTCTTCCCAATGGTGTCTTCACCATGGCTTGTACCTTCATTCATCTTTCTTGAATGACCAAATAACTCCTCCAACATTCTCAACTCTTCCTTTAGTGAGATCTCATCTAGCTCACCATCTTCATCAAACTTGGGCTGATCACTCACAAGGATTAATTGTCCTTCACTAGCCTTACTCTTCATCTCATCCTTGCTTGAGCTGTCTTTATGCAAACCAACTTCTTCAATATACTCATCAAATACAATTGAAGCACCCTTACCTTGTGTCTCCTTGTTCTTTTCAAACACGTGAAATGATTTCACATCTCCACTTTCATCATCCATCCATTTGGAACTCTCTCCTTGCTGCATATTAGTCCACATAGCCACTTTCCATTTGTCATTTCTCATGAAAAGATCATTAAAGGATTCAAAAATTATCATAAACCATTTGTTTACCTTTTACCTCTTTGGTATACCTCTCAAGTGTCCTGTCTTCATGAAATGCCTCTTCCATACTCACCATCTCACCTTCATTCTCTTGGTTGCTTGAATCACCTTCAATTCTCTTCCATTGACTTCTTGGTACTGTTTCCTCAACACTCACATTTTCTTCACTTTTTGCCTTCTTAGGAACCCACATTTGATTCTTTCTCTTATCAATTGACTTCACAAGCCATTTAGGCATCTTGTAACCCTACTCTTGTGACAATACTGAAAAACCAACTTTGTTTGTCCTTTTATTTTCTTGCACACCTACATTCATATTAGAAATATGAGAAAAATCAATCTTATAAGGTAAACTTGCCTGCTTGCTTACTTGTGTGCTTCACCATCCACTTAGGCATTATGTATCCATGATTGACTACTTTGTGTGAGGACTTCATCTTCCTCTTGCCTCTTCTAACTTGTGTATTAACATCTTCATGCTCATAATAACAATTAAAATCAGGTCTTAACACTTCATTTACCTCTTTGATAGCTTGTTCCATGGAGCAATCTTTCTCTCCCTTTGTGCTTGGCTGTTCTTTTGCCTCTTCTTGATATTCAATGGCATCATGGAAGTCATCCTCATCTTCTATCTCTTCTATTGCTTGTAGGGGTTCCTCAACACCTTCCTCATGCATTAACCAATGCATCTCTTCTTCTTTATCAACAACAGCAAACTTTTTCTTTTCTCTTACACATTCACTTGTGTACTTGGTGTCTTCTCTTGCACCAATCTCTTTATTCCTCAATGCCTTTCTTTTAACCTTCACAAGGCTACTCATACCTGCAATTACCCATGCAAAGACAACATTAGATATAAAAACAAGATACCACAAGGTCCCTATGAGTACTCTCTTCAGCAACACTCTCATCTTTTCAAGTGCTCTTCCTGGCACTTCATCTTTTCTTTCTTCTCTTCTCTTGTTCTCCACAATGAGAAAATTTTTCACAATCTCTTCCTCTTTTTGTTGCTCTCTTGGCAACCTTCTTATCTTCTTCAAGCCTCTATGGGCTTCTCTCTTCTTGGCAATCTCATTTTTCCTTCTTCTCCTCTTCATTAGGAGATCAATTGGCCACTTCAACCTCTTCCTCATTGGCCATAACCATGCTTGCTTGTCCATCTGCATCCAAGACTCATATTTATCTACAAACTTAGCTAAATCTCTTTTCAAACTAGCAATCTCTTTATCAATTTCAATACTGGTCATACCTCTCTTCTTTTGGATGTTTATTTTCTTCTTGGTGCCCTCATGTACTTTACTGCTCTGCTCTTTCCTCAGCAATATTTCCATTTCTAAGATCTTCACCCAAGTCTTTTCCACCTTGGTCTCTTGATCCCTGTAAGTCCACTTGTCTCACCCAAGCCTTTCTCCTTGACTGGTCTTTTGACAATCTCCTTGATCTCACCTAGGCCTTTTGCATCCTAGTCTTTTGATCCCACTTAATGGCTTTACTTAGCCTCACACTTTGTCAATGGTCTGCAATATGACACTATTTAAACCAAATATCAATAATTTCACAAATCCAAGCTTACCTTGCTTTGGATCTTTCTCTTGAGCATTCACTTGCTCCCTTACTTTTGAGCTTTCCAAGCTTCTCTTATCTCTTGTCAAGCCTCAATGGCTTTAAGACTTCCCTCTTCTCAATCCTGCAGCAACTTATTAGCAACCTTGATCAATTTCTGAATCCCAAGAGCTTAAAGCTTTGATACCAAAAATGATGCACTGACATTAGTCTGCAAACAATGATATAAAATGATGCACTGTTTGTCATCAAACTCTTGAATTTGAGTCTTGATGCATCTGCATCTTATAAATTTTTAGGTGATGAAGATTTACCCTCTAATATAAAAAGGTACCTTTCAATGGTTTGTTCTACAAAGGAAATATCACTTTCCCCTTCTTTCATGCAGGCTCTATGTCTGCAATTTAAATAAATTATTATTGTGCACACTGCACATGATGGCCTCCTACTGGTTCATCATCTTCTTCTTAAGCTTCTTGCTACTGTTGTAGTTACTTCCTTCTCATCTCTTCCTTGATATTGACATCATGCAAAGCAGTCTCCTCACATTCATCCAGCTCCATATCCATCATAAAATTAGCTGGTCTTGATGGCAGAATAGATTCTAATGCCTTACACTGCTCTGGAGACAATGATCCAAATTTTGGAAAATCCACATTGAAATGAATGTACAGGTGACCTTTTAGGATCTTAGCTTTTACTCCCTCGGCAATCAATTCTATGAATTCTTCTTCTTCAAGGGATTTCTTGATGACAGTCAAGCCTTGAAGCTCCTTAATTTCTCCTAGATCATCTACCTCTTCAGCTTCAAGGACACCTATTCCATCATCTTACTCTTGCTTGATGGCCCCCTCCTGAATGAGTTCTTTTCATTGCAGCGCCATAGCTTTGTCCACCTCATCAAATAAATCATCCCCAACATCTATCTTTTTGGGTCTGATAATTTTGGGATCCTCTTCTTTCACGGTGTCAATTTGTCCTTCTTTGGCAATGGCAGACAGAAAAATGTGTTTCTTTTGTGCTCATAATCTTCAGCTTCCTTCTTGCACAGCTTGGCTGCCTGGACTTCCATGTGGCCAAATATTATGAGCTCCTCTTCCTCATTATTTGATGCTTCTGGGGGATATAAGTTGGTAGGGTTTGAGAACAAATTTTCCCTGTTATTTGAGCCCACGGTGGATTATTCCTATCACAGTCAATTTCTACGATGGATTCCTGTAAAAGGATGATGCAAGTGCTGGAAGAATGACATTCCCATCTTCAATCATTACAATAGCCCTCACACCTTTAGCCTCCTATATCGAGATATCTTTTCTAAAAATCATAGCCAAGATTCTCGCTTAATAGCTTTGGCCAGGTAAATGTGTCCATTGGTTGATGAATCGGTGCAGTAAACAAAAATAGATCCATTGTCAAATCGAGATCTTTTAATGGTTTTTTTTATCAAATTGAAATCTCTCCCTTCCATAAATATAACTTGCAGTTAATTTCTTATATGGCTAGTCCAATGGATTCATCAAAAATGAAATCAAATCCTTTTCAATCTCCTTGAATCGTGTATTCTCCTATAAAGGCTCAACTATACTTGACTCCATGCCATTCGTGGATGATTACAACAATAATAGATTATTGAAATCTTTTGGCAGCTAATAATTCTATACAAAACATATTTAGGCCTTATTTCTCCTCCACATGACAAGTATGAATATTTGAAAATATAACTTGGAGGGAAACTTATATAATTGCTTAGGCTAATGCCTATCGAAGGCTTATTCAGCTAGTCCTTGCCAGATGCTCCTACATCATATATCTACCTAGAAATGTTATTCCTATATTCTAAATGATCCATGTATAAATTAGACATTTATATTATACTTTTGAGGTAAGGTAAAAACTATTTTATACTTATCCTTATCTTAATATAGGAGGCATATAAGTGGGGGAATGTCATAGGTGCATGGCTATCACATCATTGCAATTCATATTTCGGTGGGGGCATTAAAAAATCATGAACTCCACAATTATTTAGTACCCAATATTTTTAGATTATATTAAGGAAATTTTATGTAAATATAGATGATATTTATGAACTATATATAACCTTAGTCTTGTACACTTGGAAAAATAAAACCTTGCTTGTTCTTCTCAGTTTCATAGCTTTCCCACTTATGCAAGTATTGTATATGATCTTTTTTGTGCCCCTTGGCCTATCTCTTAGTCCAATCAGTCTTATTTTTTTAATCCAAGCCTTCTACCTTGCCCAAAATTATATAAAACTACTTATCTTCCACCTCTACAATTTCTAGACCTGTACCTAGTTTTTGGCTCATATGTCATTGCATTATAGACATACATCTATGTTGATGCAATTGTCTAGTTCTCTAAAGTCATCTCAACTCACCTAACACATATTGAGGTAACTTATCAAAAACATTCTATTAAGCATTCAAGTGAGAAAAGGTTATCTATTTTCTATTATTTCCATATCAATGATAGGGACAACATGTATATAGTTTTGAAATATTGAATGAGTAAACCAAGATCTATATTTTCCAAGTTACAAGCTAGGCCACTGGTGTAGTTTATTATCAAATATTGCATGATTCACACATAAACTAACACATAGGGGAGAACTACATAAGTCTGAGTCCCTCTTCAAAGTATTACCTATGTATTTAGCACTCATTAACATATGGGTCTTTAGTGAATATTGACACAATGTTTCCACTAACCTATTTTTTCCTCAGCCATAATGAATATGAATAATTAGGGTTTTTATCATTTGATAGGGAATGATCATCCATGACCTAGATCTAAATGCACTAGAGTGAAGATGATGATGAACCTAAAAGCATCCAAGTTGTCATGTCATGTTTTAATATTTATTCCATACTATACACCTACATCTTATCTAAATACAAGCATCAATGTAACCATCCTAGGATAATATAAGTGTCTACGGATACAGAGGCACTCAATCAAGAATTTAGTGAGTGTTTAAGAATATTATTCAAAATTGATTCCTAACTATTTTAGATATATATATCTATTAGAATTAGAGCCAAATAATTATATTATTTTCATTATCATTTCAATATCTATCATAATTGAACTTTCCATTTTTATCATATCTCAACATCATAAATTTAGTATATGTTTTATCTAAGTTTTGAAATTATTTGGCCTATTATAGATCTATTCATCACCCTTATACTTACTAATTTTAACCCTATCTCCCACAATAGGATCCACATCCAATTTAGGGTTAAATATTTTGTGAATCAAATTTTCATGAATGCAAAATTTTCATATTCTTAGGGTTTTCAGTCAATTATGATTTCAAATTTCTATACTTTTTCATTTGTAGCTTATATTATTTTACATGCAACCTAGGTGTAGCCCTAGTTTGGGAGGTGTGCCTATTGAACACAATGAGCTTCCCCTCCTACCACCTAAGATGTCTAAAATAAATGAGGAACTTACTTTTCACACCTACCTAAAATTCAATCATCGGATATCTATTTACATATGTCCAATGGATATTAATCCCTTTAAACATCATGTAATAGTCCAAAAAAATAAGATTGTAACCCTACAAACTAGATTTTAGCCTTCTATATTTACTAAAATATGGATACAAAGGATAAGGGTTGAAAAAACATGAATAAGATATAACTCAACCCATTTATCATACAAATAATACAACATTGGCTAATACACTATTCTAAAAACCTAAGTAGATTATTTTATATAAGGTACTTAGGTGATAATTCTCACATTTACCTACGTTTCACACCTTATTAATCCCATAGATTATAGAGTGTCATATTATATCTCTCCCTCATCTTATATATGTTTATATGAATAGACCTCTACCCAAAGGGTATTATTTGAAAATCTTATTATGATTATCACTAGGGACAAAGGCATTATATGAACATATGTTTTACCTTGAAGAATAAGATCTAATACCACATCAATGACCCAAAAGTTACATTCAATGATCACAAAAAGGATAAGATATTTAACAACCCTTGAAAGACCATTCTAATAAAGATGTGTAAGTGTAAATGGTATATAATTCACATCCTCCTACATCACAATATGAAAACCCACTATATGGGATTATTGCTACCTATATGTGGCTTAAACCTCTTATGGCTTAGAGACCTCCTATTACTTTCCATTATAATGAGATTTATGATGATGACTTAGATCATAATTCATTATTAATTTGAGCATACCTTGATCACAAGCCTAGATATAATGTTATTATTTATAATGGTGAAATTAAAAATATTTATAACATGACATTACTTACACATTTAGGTTATACTAATCATGATGTACAACCTTCTACCAGGTCATTTAGAGCATTTCATGTTACCTTATAGTATATTCTTGATGAGATAGACTTAAAATTATAAGTATGTCCTATATATGTGGTTAATACATTTTTAGTTATACCTTACATGGGTGTCTTTGATATGTTATTGGGATGCCCTTGGATACATGCTCTTCAAGTAGTAGCTTATATACTGCATGGGTATCTTAAATACATTCATGTTGGTTGGGTAATTATAGTTTCCAAAGTTCCATATGAGCATCCTCTTGAATAAGTTTTTTTTTTACCCAAATAATTAATTATGAAGCCTACTAATGTTAATCCACTATTAAATATTAAAAAACAAACAATCCCCTTTACTAGGTGGCCAATGCTTGAGATACCATTACATTAGATATGCATAGTGGGTTCTGTAGATTCCTCACTTACTACACACCACATTCAAATATCTAGAGCACCTACACATGTTCCTATTATTATCATTCCAATTAAAACATAGAGCACTCAATGATGGGTTTCACAAACCCCAATTCCTATTACTCTTATTATTTATTGAGGACCATGGAGTTCTATTATACATACTCAAAACTTCATATATACTACAATGATATATATTTCACCTATACATGATCCTCGATAGTGTCACCAATTTATTACACTAGTTTCATAGTGGTGAGATATCTATGAGCATACTTTAGATTCAATCATAGGATAATCTCTTCACATATTAAAAAAATACCAAAAAATCTAAAAAATACAAAAATATTTTTAACATCTTCACATTCTATTGGCTCTTTGGAATTTATATGTTAGTTCTATGTTGATGGATAGCATATCAGTTACTTATAACTGCACATGTTTTATACTCCTATTTTAGTTTTATATAGGCATACATAGATGCATGGTCTATGCACTTGTGGATGTTTTACCTTCCATCTTCTCACATCATTAAGACATTGGGGGAATGCACCTTCTTTGATAATGATACATCTAGGTTATCTAATTCTATGGTCATTTTGAATTATCATGTTTGAGCTAATATGTACTTACACATTCCTTTATACATGATTATATATTTTATACTATACTTAATATGTTATGTAATTGAAAAATTTTGCTAACACATTTGATCCATGGACTATAAGGATATGTTTATGTTATTTTATTATGTTTTCATTTATGCACTTCCTTGAGTGTCTTGCCTTGTTATTGTCTTATTTTTAGATCATTTAAATATGATCCATTATTCATAGCCCTCGTGTCTTTGTTTTACTATTTAACATTTGAATATTCCATTGCCTATTATATGGACATCTAAATATGCCATTATTTCCTTTGTGGATATTTGAATAAGTCATGTCCATTCAATTATGCAACCTTTAAACATGTCCCTTATTTGTGGTCTCCTTGGACCATTGTCTTTTGATTTGATTTTGAGGGCCCTTGTGTGTGTACTTGATTTTTTATTGAGATTGTATTATTACTATCTAAACATTGCCATGATATTTATCACACACATTAGGCCTTGATTTGATCACATTAAATGGACTTCCATGATACATTTACCTAGACATGTTTTTGTATATGCTACATAGTTCATTCATAGTTATATGGCTATTGTATCCCTTTGAGGTGAGGTAACTACCCATTTCTATTCTTACCTCACCTAAAAATGAGGGGTGGGGGCGGGGGAGGGGGGCAGGGGGGTCAGGCGAGGGTGGAGGGGGGAGTATTAGTGGGGTCATGTCATAGAGGCATGGCTTCCACACATTCATAGTTTCATATTTAGTGTTGGTATGTCATATAGACATATATTTCACATGTTCAAAGTCATGGAAACATGCACTTACTCAACATTCAACATCTTGCAATTATATTAGGGGCATGTTTCAGAAACATATCCCCCACATTGGCACTTATATAAGTTTTTTAATTTTAGGTTATAGTGGGGGAATGAATTTGAAGTATGTTATCTAAGTTTACATAGTTTTAAATTGGCCAAATTGCATAGTTATATGATTCAAATACACATTTATGGAAGAATTATATACATTGGTACTATTGTTATACATTATTTTAGCATGAAACATATGTAAGGTTCATATTATATGTAATGTGTGCCTAATATTACAAAATATAAATAGTATGAGATTAAAAACATTTTCAAGGACTATCATCACCCACTAGTTCTCAATTTAATGGACTATATTAAGCAAGTCTATGAAAGTAGTTGGTTATCTTTTTGGTATGGTTGATATGATTAAATCACTCAATCTTTCCAAGTTTTTAGATTAGACTTGATTGTATCATCCAACCTCACCAATTTGATAGTGTGAGTTGACTTGGTTAACTCACAGTCACTAAGTCATAAGTATGATTGGGTTTCACAATTGAGTTAGTCTCAACTACTAGGTGACAATCCACATTTTTTGTAAGGTTATGGGCATGGGCTTTCCTATCCATTTATCTCTCTCTATATATCCTTAGATGCACTTTTCATATTTATATTTATCATAATCTCAATTTTAGTGATTCATAATGATACATATTTAAAATTAAATTACTAAAATGCAAGATGGTTGCATCAATACATAGGTGTACTCCTAAACCTTGATCTCTTTCAATTTTGGTCATTTCAATCATTTCAATTTCAAATAATATTCACTAATTATATATTTTAACATGATCTTGGTTCTAGGTCAATCACCAACAAAGCACTCAAGTTGAACTCGATCAAAAGGATGGTGTGTTATAAATATCCATGTATATATTCCTTTCACTTAAACTATTAATTTCACTACTAGATTAAAGGGGGGGAATGTAGATTATGTTTATGAACTATATTGCACCTAAGTCTTATATAGTTGGAAAACTTAGACATTGGTTATTCCTCTCAATTCTATACCTTTCCAACATCTATAAGTCTCATATTTACTCTCTCTTTACCCTTTTACATATATCTTAGTCTAACCAATCTTATGTTGATGACCTAGGCCTTTTATCTCGCCCATAATGATAAAAACTTGCTTAAATTCCACATTTGGAAGTTCTAGCCCTATACCTAGTTCTTTTTTATTCCCAAACACTTGCATCCTAGTAAAATGACTATGGTGACGTAAGTGTCATGTTCTACATAAGTTTCTAGTACTCTAAATTCATCTGATTTGTAAATGAAATGTATCCTAATTATCAACCTAAGTGATATTATGTGAGATATCGTCCAAAGGGCTTTGTATAAATATAAGATCATTCCTCATTTAAAATCATGTAGCATAGATCAATGCAACTTATCAAAACATTTTATTAAGCATTTAGGTGAGCAAAGTGTCACTATTTTATCCTATTTCCATATCAATAATAAAGACAACATATCTACAAGTTTGAAGTATTGATAAAATATAGGTCAATATTGTACATAGTTATCACATATTACATGATTCACATACAAACTGACACATATAGATTAAATAAATAATTTTGAGTCCTTATTTGAAGTATTAGCTATATAGATAATGCTCATTAATAAAGGTGTATATGGGGTAGGTCTACAATGTGTGGCCACTAATACATTTTTACCAAAATCACTATGAAGATGAAGAATTAGGGTTTTCATCATTTGATAAGGAATAATAGTCCATGACCAGATTATGAATGCACTAGAGTGAAGCCAATCATAAACCCATAAGAATCTAGGTGGTCAGATCCTATTTCAAGTGTTATTACATACTAAACACCTACATCTGGTATAGACATTAACATTGATGCAACAATCTAATGTTAACACAAGTGTATGTGGCTATAAAGGAACTTAATCTAGAATTTAGCAACTATTCTAGAATATTTTTCTTGTCTACTTTTTACTTATTCAATATCCATATCTGTATCAACATGAAAACTATCTTTTTTTCATTATCATTACAATATATAGTATAATTTTACTTTTTGTTTTTAGCATATCTCATCCAAAAAAATTAAATATATGTTTTATCTAAGTTTTGAAATTAATTGGCCTTATATAGATTTTTTTTTCACCCTTGTGCTTTTTCATTTCTATATTCTTAACCCCACCTCCCATAGTAGGATCCACATCTAATTTAGGGTTAAATAGAAAAAATGTTCTCCAAAATTATACCATATCCCATTTTCAGATTTTCAATGGGGGCATGTCATGGAAACATGTCTTCCACACTTGTAAAATTTCAAATTGGCCAAATTACACATGTATATGATTTAGATACACATTTGTGATAGCATTATATAAATTCACACCATTTTTATACTTAGGTTTTAACTTGATACATATATGAAGTGCATATGCCATGAAAAAGAGCACCTTAAAATTTCAAAATTAAATAAGCTTTCAAATTTCAAATACCTCTATGGACTTTAGCATACACTAAGATGGACTTTTAGGTACTATTATTGAGTCAAACTACTATAGTAGTTTCTTAAGTTTTGGAAAGGTTGAGGTGATTACATCAATCAATATTACCAAGATTATAGGATGGAATGATTAAATCATCCACCCTCACTATATTTATAGTGTGAGTTGATTTGGATCACTCATGTTCACTAGATTATAAGTATGATAAGGTTACATGGTTGAAATAATCTCAAGTACCTAGTGGAAACTCACCATTTTTCCAAGTGTGGGGTTAAGTTTTATTCCTATATATATACACTTTTGGGGCTTTTAAATTGTCCTAATATTAGCTCCAATACTTCATATTAAAGCATATATTCAAATCAAATTAAAAAAAATAAATATTATTGCATCGATACATATGTGTAATCCTAACCTTTCTCTCTTTAATTTCAAGAATTTCAAATTATATGCACTTATTATATACTATAACATACTCTTGGTTTGAAGTCAATCACCAACAAATCAATCAAGTGGGACTCACATAAAGACAGGGTGTGCTATGCACACCCATGTACACATTTCATTATTTTAAACTATCAATTTAATTACTAGATTAAATTAGAGGAAAATGTATATATACTAAATATAAATTATATATCACCTTAGTATTGTATACTTAGAAAGTACTTCTCATGGTTGTACCCTTCAAATCCTAGACTTTCATGATGCTGAAAATATTGCATCCACTATTTTTAGTGCATATTATTTATCTCTTAGTCTGAAAATATGTTATTATAATGAACAATCCTTCTATAATTCACAAAATTATATAAATTGTTTGTCATCATCCACTATAAGTTTTTGGTGTCTACCTATTTTCAAGTTTCACAAATAATTACATCTTAGATAGAAGCCTGCATTAACACAAGTATCAAGTGCCAAAATAAGTTTTTAGGGATTTGAATTCATTAAATTTTTAATTGTAACGTGTCTTTATGGTCAACCTAAGTGATTTAATGTGACATTTTCTTGAGAGGATTTATATATATTCATAATCAATCTTCATTTATACCTCACCTAGTAAAGACCTAGTATCTCACAAGGCAACTTACCAAAAACACTCAATCAACAAGTGAGAAAAGCTTCCCTACTATTTCCTATTTCAACATTAGTCATGGGGACAACCCATATGTAGGTTTTAAGTACCATCCCTTGAGCGATACTTTCCAAGTTACAGGATAGGTATCTCTATGTACTTGATTATCAAATATTGCATCCTTATGCACACACAAGCCAACACGTAGGGGATAACTAAATAAATATGAGGACATATCTAGAGTATTGGATATGTAAGTAATGATAATTGATAGAGGGGTCCTTAGACAAGATCGACACTATGTTCCCAATAGCCTATTTTTATCATAATCACTCCACAGGTGAGGAATCTAGGCTTTTATCATTTGATGAAGAGTGATAACCTATGCATGAGATCTAAACACACTAGGATAAAGTTGAAAAAAAACCCAAAAGGTTACTAGTCATCACATCCATATCCAATCAATATTTTATACTAAACAGTTGTATCTAGCTCAAACACCAACATAGATGCAACTATCCAATTCTAAAGGAAGGATTTGAGGCCATAGAGTGTAAATTTATAGAATATGATGATTCGTCTAGAATCTAGATTTAGTCTATTTCTAACTTATTCCATATGAGATCTACATATGCATAGCAAACCAATAGAGTACTCTTGTTTTTAATTTATTAAAATATCAATCAATAGGTGTACTTTCTATTTTTTGCATGTCTCAATATTAAAAATTTAGGATATTGTATATCTAAGCTTACAATTAATTAGCTTGATATAGATTTGTTTATCACCCTTGTGTTTATTCATTTATATATTATTAACCCTATACTATATTGACCCATATAAATTTAGGTTTAAACACATATATGAACTTATTTCACTTCTAAATTACTATCTAAGGCCTATATATATGTTATAACTCATAAAATCAACCTTAAGAATCTATAACAATAATCCTAGAATGAAAATGTACATGTTTCCCTTAAGGAAACAAATATTTGGTAAGGGTTAATAGTGGTAGACATTTTTTTCCCCTATGGGACATTTCTATCCTAAGCCATTTTAATGGTCAAATTTCAAACTTGGACCCTCTCTTATAGTTTTTCCCTTTTTTAAGGATAGCTAACATGCAAATTTTCCATTTTTTATTGCTATAAATAGACACTCAAGTCACCCATTCTACCATTTTAAAATTTCAATCAAAGGCATACTTACACATTGTATATTGATCAAATCTTAACTATTTTCACCATGTCTATCTATGATCTGTTTAGGTAGTCCCCAACCAAGTTCAAAGCCTATTTTATACAAGATAAAAAATATCATATAATTGTATTAAATCCATCTCTAGATGAATTCAAATATTATAAAGAACACAATTTCAAAAATCACTCCAGTGGGATAACTACATGGTCTTGAATTCCTTCTTTAGAGTATTCAATATATGGGAAACATTCAATTATCACAAGGGTTATTCAGGTCAGCTTATCTTATTACACTCCCATTTTTCCTATTCTTAAGTTTTTAGTCATTGAAACACACCATTAGGTTTTCAAGTTTTAATAATCTATTTCTAGGTCTTTTAGTCCTAATGTCAAGTCTCTTCATATGTACCTAATTTATGTTATCACAAATTATAGTGACCCGAGTTCTTGATTTTATACAAAGGCAATGTTTAACCAACTCAAGACTATAGTGGTAGTATATCTTATCCCAAGTTGGATGATTATGTCCTTCATCATTCTCAATCTTAGTCTTATGCAATTTTATGGTTAGTTCTTGTTTTATTATTTTAGGTGTTTTTCAATTTCACACAGCCAAATCTTAGATCAAAATAGCTAAGTTTTTCATTTCATTCATAGTTAGTTATCTTTCATTTGATCCCACTTTTTCAAGTTTAATAATTTTATTTTAATATTATTTTTGAAATTTCATTTACTATATTCTATTACATTCCATTCAATTTATCTAAATTAGATTTAATTGCCACATTAATTCAAAATATGGTAAAACATATTGGTGAACCGACATTGTTATTCAAGCATTGCCTCAATTTTTTTCCTTGAGTTTAGATAAATTCATAAAAATCAAAAATTAAATAATTCTATTTATACCTTATATCTAAATATGACACTAAAATAACTTGATTCAACTACAGATCTAATCGTTGAACCTGGAAACACTTTATTTTGACTTCATATCGAATATTTGATGCTGAAAGCATTTTCCTTTCACCTTGGATTTCATAGCACTTTACTAAAATTAATACATAGAAAAATCCCTTATGTTTCTAACATTTCATTTGCATTTCTATTTCTCAACATCTTTTCCATGTTATTTTTATATGCCATCCAAAAACCTTGATTCTCATATCCTTTTAAGGCGATTAGATAGGTTAATTAGGGTCCCTATTCAGAACATTCAAATACCTTTAAATACTATTAAAATGGATTCTAATATTGAAAATAATGGTTCCTCTTATTTTGATGAATAAATTTCTCATGGATATTTTCAAAAAGATCACCATAATAAACAAGTTAATCAAGGTGATTATAATGAAAAAGATACCCATGAAGGCTTAGATAGGATCCATCATGATGAACTTAATGGAGTACATAATGCACAAGTACAATGTGCACACGTGCACACACACACACACACACACACACACACACACACACACACACAGAATGAATTCATAGAATTACACAAGATTTACCAATAATAAATGAAGTATTTTTATCTTTTAAAATACACATAAATCAAAAAGTTGTACTTTAAATGCATAATAATAACCACTAATTTGCATTTATAACCCTAATAAAGGTGTTTCTACTTATATAGTTGATACAATCATTACATCTACACTTTTGGATTTATGGGAAACCAAAGTCTTTTATCAAATCTCTATGCCCATTAGTAACCAATTTATTCCTATAGGACCTTTGATAACTATACATACTACATCACATACCTTTCATACTAAATAATAACTTAAGAAAAATATTTATGTTTTTCATGCTAAGGTGTCATAGTTAGGGCAACATATACCAAAATCTATCCAATCACTATATTACCAATCCTCACTTCACAATCCATTATCACTTGGAATTGTTACATATCCTTTACCTAAAGAATCTGTATCTCATAAATTGCCATTATATGAAGGTAAAGGAGATCTAGAACAATATCTTAGATATTTTTATGTAACATGTTTAGATTATGCTTTCAATGAAATATTGCTAACCCAAGTTTTTACAAGAAGCTTAAAATATTATGCATTGATTTTATTTTATGATATATTTTTCAATCATTCAAACCATTCAATCCATTGAAAATCAATTTCTTATGCATTGATCAAGATTTATGAAAATGTTTAATTTTGTACAAATTGTTAAGATTAAGAAAGGGACTAATGAGCATATCAATGATTATTTAATGCATTACAATACCATGCTTGCCAAAATGAATAACACACTAAAAACTATTGAATCAAAATAAAATAATAATAATAATAATAATAATAATAATAATAATAATAAATTCTTTCACCTTTGCATGAGTCAATTATTTTCAAAAAAATAAAACAATTTTAGTAGATTTGTCATAAAATAAGAGAAATAGAATTTAAGCTTATTTCTTTGAACAAAATCAAGTATGCATCTATATCTACATCTACTTCCACAATGACGCTTTAAAGAAACCCATATTACAAAGTTAATCTAAAAGATAATGCAAATAATGGAAAGATCATATTTAAATTTATTTTTCAACTTTGTAACAAGATTATTTTATCAGATAACCCATGTAGAAAATTTTCTAGATTACCAAAATCACCTCACAAATTTCTATAAAAATAGCCAAGTGCAATATTATCAATCTACCTCCACAATTTTAAACTAACATGAGTGAACCACAAGGAAATTTTTTTGATAACAATACATATTGTGATTACCATAGATGGAATGGTAATTATACTAATATATGTTTCAAGCTCAAGCTCCTTGTTCAAAATCTTATCAAAAATAATTTTATTGAGATAGGCACTCATATAGAGGAAACCAAGCCTAAATAAGAAAATGCTATGATGAATATTTATTGTGAGCCATTTACAAATAATGACACCAACAAGAATAATTATATTAAAAAAAATTATGTACCTCTTGAGTCATATTATCTTCTAATATATGTAATTATCTGTATAATTGTTGAAAATACTCCATCAAGTGTTATGATTACTTTTGATGATAGTGAGTTAGTGGATGACAATCATAATTCCATGCTTCATGAATATGATCTTATATTGATCAATAATCCATTCATAGTATGCTAGTTTATAATGCATAAATTAATAATCAATGCACAATGACATTAATTCGTTCACTAGGATACACACAACATGATATACAAGAACCATCCAAAAGTGTGAAGACATTTTATGGTAAAAACCAAACAACTTTACGACACATTGTGTTCCCTCTTGAAGTGGTCCATGTTATACCATCTATGTATTTTATATTTATATCCTAAAATGGATTCATTGACATGATATTAGGACCCAATTTGTTACAAAATGTCTATATTGTACCTTATACAACACATATATGCCAAATTTATAATCATTGCAATCAAGTTGTTACAATTTTAGGAATTAGATATGAGTACCCTCTATAATATATGGTACCTCATCCTCCACATACACTAACATATTTATTTTGTGAATATAAGAAATAAAAATAATAATTTATAATTATTTCACCCAATAAAAAAAATATTGAAATAGTTCAAAAGAGAGAAAAGGTTTCAAAAGAAATATGTTCAAAAGTAAGTTTATCAAAACAATTGTCTAGTTCTGAATAAGTACCACTACATATAATACATTATAAATTGGTGATACGTACATATCAACATGTTCATTAAAATTAAAAACATTTGTCATAATATCCTTCTAGTCCTCATCAAATTTCACATCATTTTACATCTCCTAGAATTACTCCTCTTACACAAGATTACATGAGTAGAGATATAGATAGTTTTCTTACAACACATGATGAATTTTATGATTATAATTCACACACATCTAACATAGTTCATTCACAAACCTAAATAATTATTCCAAATATTAAATATTCTTATAACTCCCATATTTATTGGGTAATTTGTTAGCTTGTTGCATTTTCAAATATTCAAAAAAATCAAAAACATTCAAACTATTCCACAAAGAAAAAAAATCTTATTATACATAGACTCTTGACTATTGCACCATGTTATTATATTATTTGAATGTGATTAATTTTATAAATTATTCTAGTCCTTGACTCTTATTGAATCTTTTACCTTTTAGGTCTACCTTTTCATCTTTTTAGATCTAAATAGTCTGAAAACAATCTTTTCTATCACATTCTACCATGTATTTCCTTGTTATCATAGTCTACACTAAGAAAACTACATTTTATTACAAGGAAAAATTAACTAGTAAGGGATAGAACTGATTGCCACTAGTATCCTTAGTTGGTAGATCCTTCCATGTAAATGTTCACACAAATCAAAATATGAGTACATAAAGCCTCAATATTACTAATTTTTAGATATTTCACTAAGTTTTAGTATTCAAAATAGTACTTGCTCAAGTGAAATCCTTATTTTCCTACTATATATTTCTCATACATACTACATACTTAAAAAAATGTAAATTTTATGAAATAAGGATGTATAATCCTTCCTTTGAATACTTATAAGTCTCCTACATATTTTTAAAAGTTACAACTCACATATGTAATTGAGAAATCTTGCTCATACATGGACATTCTATCATTTCTAGTGCACATTTCACATTAATGCTTGTCAAATTCTCAGATAACTCTCATTATTGTAATTTTTAACCCTTTATTATCACTAGCTTCTATTATTGTAAAAATTCAAACCAATTCAAACAAATTAAAATGTTATAAAAATGCAAAAACATTCAAAATATTCTAAAAGTCAAAAACTAGGACCTCAACATGATTAGATATATTGTTTACATAATTGGAATATGTTATTTATCTCAGGCTTAATAGATATCATAATTTTTTATATCACACATGCATTTAAATGGTATTCATGATTGTTATGAAATACATATGCATCTCCCATGGACTAAAATATTAGACTTGCATCTACATAATATCCTTCCTAAATTGGGGGCATCTTATCCACATGTTTTCTAGATATTATCTATCTGAAACTTTTATATACATATGAACTACATAATTCTTTAAAATTTCTTGTTAACATATATAGATATTAAATTGTGTACATGGATATGCTATATTTTAGGATATGATGATATTACATATGCATGGTATAGTTTATTTTCTAGTTCTATGTTCCATTGATGGTGTTAGTTGTACATAGTAGATTATATTTTACTTGTGTATTGTGTATGGACCATGGCCCTTTCATCAAAATTGCTTGAAAATCTCTATGAGATCATTGTTTGTTATGTGTGACATTTAAATATGTCCATTACTTGTGGCCATTATCCATTTATCATGTGAGGAATTTGAACATGTCCCTTATTTTGTGGCATTATTCATGTCCTTTGCATGTGGACATTAGACTGTTGTGCGTATAACATCTAGTCAGGTGACATTCAAATATTTACCTTATATGTGTCACATTGTCTTGTTATATGACATTGTGCTTATTGTGTTTGTGTGCTTGTTGAGCTTGTTAATTTTAATTAGTGTCATGAACCATATCATGTACTAAATAATGTATAGGATACTAACTCTACATTTTATTACTATTATATTCATTGAAACCTTTCTATATTACTTAACTCATGTGTTATATGCATAATTTAAATGATGAATACCTTACTGTGATAACATGATTTACACATATGCTACATTATTCAATGACTATTTTTTTTAGAGATATCAAGGTTTATACGTCCCCTTCCAAAAAAACATATTACTTCACAAATAAAAAGTAGCTTGGTTTAACGGTTTAACCATCAAGGCATCTGGCCATCCTATTTCAAATAAAACAAAAAATTGAAAGTATTAAAAATACTTTAGTCTACAAAAAAAATTACTTAAACAATCATCCCAAAATTACTAATTCTCATCCTTCTTTGTTATATAATGAGTAATAAATGTCTTGGGAGGATAAATAGGAATGAGATGACCATTTTTATTACTAATATCAACCTTCCATTCTTATTGATTACCCAATTTATCTAAATCTGAACTTAACAAGTAACCCCTATTCTCGAGTTTACCTCTATAAACTTTATTCTTACTAATCAAATTTATAACACTTTTTCCAATATACCCAACTATATTAGAATTATAAGGTGGGAACCCAAAAGGTACTACACTTATTATTAGATTATTTTCCAATAAAATATCTAAAGTATCTCCTAAAGAGAAAACATGATCACTTTTTGAAAATATTGTAATAAGTTCCTCACTTGATTCCTTCCCCCATGAGGAATCTACTTTTCTCTTGGATTTTTGATAGGAAGCAAAAAATTGACCAATTTGAAAATAATTCTAGCATTTGAAGGGAATCCCCTCAAAATCAATGATTTGAGACCAATACATATCTTTTACTTTTAACCTGATCCTTTTAGGAAGATCCTAAGTAATATCTAAACAAACAAGAACCCTAGGAAAATTTGTCCAAGAAAAATTCAATTAAGAAGCATCAATTTCTAGCAAATCACCTAACGCACCACCAATAATCAAAAGACCATATGCAAACCAAAATTGGAGTGGAAGATATGATAGCCTCACCCAAATGAATTGTAGAGAAATATTTTTTGTCAGAGGATTAAAATCCAAAAACCAGGGTTTCATAAGAAGAAGGTGATTATCACAACTCTAGGACTTTGCTTGAAAAATCTTATTACAATCAGCCAAATTATCAAAAAACATAATAAAAAATTCTTTGGCATAGGGATAAATTTCCATATTACCTTCTAACATAGACTTCCAATAATATAAAGGCCATTGGTGTAAAATAGGAAGGGAAGGCCAAAACTTGTCAAATCAGCAAACCAGACACATTTTTGCATACCAACCTTTGCCTTCAAGAACCTCCTCAAGAGCTTTATGTTCAAATTTGACAACTAGAGGTTTCTTTGCCATGATCAAAACCCTAAACTCATCAAAGTGGGAGATCAAAAAACCCAAGGATACCTTAGATGCTTGATTTTATAACTTACATGGGGTGGATGGTTTCCCTACTACACCCCCTACTCTCTCCTTCCATTCTCCCAAACTAGCTATCAAACTAAAAGTCTTAGCCTTGTCTGCTTAAATAAAATATTATGCCCTTATTACCTTGCCCTCCACTGCTATATCTTGACTTTGGTACTGGCTCACCAAAGCATTACTACCATCCAATATGCCTAGTGTTATACCATTAAGACTTTCATATTTTGGACTATCCTTGACTACAAAAGCATGTGATTTATTCATCGCATAGGAGCATTCATCCATTACTTTTAATTGTTCATTATTCAATAACTATATCTTACTACACATGTTATATCTAACTTTTATTTTGATATGAGTAAATTTTAAGATAAATTCCATCATCTCAAAAGGGAAGCATTTCAATGGAATTTTCATAAATGAGATAAGTCTCTTCAAATTCAAAAATCAATATTGGTATTAAATACAATTTTAAATCTTTCAAAATGGTTTAACATTAATCATTAGCATATTATGGGGGCATATACCAGGCATATGTACTCACATTTCAAGATCAAAGTATAAATTCATACATACTTGAGTGCATGATACATTTTCATGAGCAAGATTCAAACATAATTCACAATTTTCATCTACATACAATTAAAAATTCTACATTTATCAAAGGGATCATGATAAAAATTCATACATAGTATCTTATGTTTAAAATTCATGGGTCATGATATAGATTCATGCCATGATTTTTAATACTACTTTATATCAAAAGACGTGGTAGGGGAATGGCTATTATTTATTATCTTTTGATCATGGATTTAGGAAAAAACTAACAAAGTGATAATTAAGTCTTCAAGCCATCTACATTGGTTGATCCAATTAAAATTCCTAATGCATTAACCTAGAGGTTCAATTCCCTCTAACATTATGTTTTAGAATCCATTATGTATATTAACTCATTTCATGTCTTGGGATTATGAATACCAACACATATAATAATTTTTTTTGCATCCATTAATAGAATTTATTTTATAAACATGTTCAACTCAATTTTTGGCTTTATCACCCTTAAATTTTCCATTGGTTTAGCTAAGGAATCAACTTATGCAAGTATTTCATGGAAGTGCCAATTATCTAATCCTTCAAAGAAGTATGAAATTCAATAAAATTCACAATATAAACATTGGTTTCACACATAAATGTTTAAACCTTATTCTTTTAAATAATTAAAATTCAAGTTACTTTTCAATTTTTAGTTGCACATATGAGCATTAACTTATTTTTCCATCATTGTAGGTTTTTCCATGGAACACCTTGCATGATTTGGAGATTCTCCCAAAGTCAGAGTGTGTTATACACACTCAAGTACTATTTCTCCTTCAATATAATAATTTGATTTTTTAAATTTAAGGGGAGGAAAATGTAGTATCTTAATTTTGGTCATGATACTCAAGATAATGTCAAATTTTCCCAATTTAACTTTAAATGAATTGAAAAATTAATATAGACCTATTTTTCCTCTTCACCCATCCTCAGAACCTTTATGCACCTATATATTTTATAAATTTATATATAATTCCTATGAAGAAATTTAACTACTAAAAACACCCCCAATCATATTTATGGACTATGTTCGATGCAAAAGTTGCATGTTTCCATTAATGACAAAAATATCTAGTAAGGGGCAATAGTGGTAGATGTTTTTGTCCCCTATGGGATTTTTTTATCCTTATCACTTTTGATAGTCAATTTTATAATTAGGACCCTCTCTTATAGTTTTTCCATGTTTTTAGGATAGTTAACATGAGTATTTCCCACTTTTGATTGCTTTAAAGGCACCTCAAGTTAACCATTCTACAACTTGGTAATTTCAATACAAAGGAATACTTACCATAGTGGACATTGAGAAAAGCTTACATATTCTTCATAATTATAACTTTAGTCACTTTTTTCCTTAGACAAGTTTAAATCATGTTGTATCCAATCAAAATAAAATAATGATCAGGTATTCGATCTATCTCTAGATGCATTTATAGAGTCAAAAGGAACATAATTCCACAATACACTCTAAGTGAGAGAACTACTTGGGCTTGAACTCCATATTCAAATTATTTTATATGTAGGTAGTTTTTTATCATTACTGATATTATTGAGGTCATATGGGATAATTACACTTACCCTTTTCTTATTTTTAGGTTTTTAGTCTTTGTAAATCCTTATTAGGGTTTCAAATTTTAATAAGCTATTTTTAGGTCTTTTGTACACGTCTGAAGGTTAAATATAGACACATACTTAATTCAATATTTTATAAATGATCATGACTTGGGTTCCTTATTTTAATAAAATTAATATATCAACCACCTCATGACTATAGTGGTAGTCAATTGTGTCCCAAGCTGGATGATTTAATCTTCATAATTATCAACATCAGTGTTTATGAAATTGTAGGGTTGGTCCCTATTTGTTTGTTTTAAGTGTTTTCAACTTCACACTATTATATGTTAGATATAAATATCTAAGTTTTTCATCCCAGTCATATTTATTCTTATTTCATTCAATCACAATTTATCAAATTCAATATTTAGATATCATTATGCTTGTTTAAATTTCATAAATGACATTATGTTATACTCTAGTCAATTTATATGAATTAGGGTTAACCATCACATTAATTAAAATTATAGTAAAACAAATATGTCATAATAAAAATGTAATTATCATTGAATCATGTATGTATGACTTTGAATGTGAGGCATACAATTGTAATGTTTAGATAGATATAGAAATGAACCATGCAGTAAAGTAAACATCTCTGAAGTAGACAATAAAACAAAATTTCATGATATGTATCATGATATTGTTAATAAATATTAGTAAGTACAATAATCATAAAACATAATTCTTCACAATGCCACACAATAAGGCCCAAGGGACATATATAATGAGCATGAATATATCAAAACAAACAAGGACAAGGGTCATATTGCTCTACTAGCAGAGCTTTCTCTTATTGATGCTTCTAAATGAACCACAGGTGCACTATAGTTTTGAAAGAACACTTCTCATTTTAGAATCCAAAGATTCAAGGCATGAGTTGAAAGTCTTTGGAAATTAAGATGCCTATGGTGGAAATAAAAATAGAGAAACATGAACTATTCTACACTATTTATAAATTTTGATGGTAGGGGGCCATCTTGGTTCTTTTATTGAAAAGTTTGGACAAATCGACCCAAATCCAGACCACTAACTAGACCAACATGATTATGGACAATGTATCTAAGATAATGTGATCTGTTAAAAAAAAAGAGAAAAAGGAAAGGTAGAGTAAGAAAGAGATGGTGATTACTGATCTTTAATTGTGAATA
Organism: Torreya grandis; assembly: GCA_037957365.1. NCBI lineage: Eukaryota > Viridiplantae > Streptophyta > Pinopsida > Cupressales > Taxaceae > Torreya > Torreya grandis. The sequence goes on along the minus strand of JARHVA010010714.1, from coordinate 38,134 downwards.
TATTGACAAAGTTTCAATACTTACCTAGCATGATCTTAACCAGTATATAGTAAAAGGTAGACTAAACTAACATTCCACTATAAACCAGGATTGATTCTAAAAATGAAATGATGATACAAGTAAAAATTGGATCCACTTTTAAAGTTATACACCACATCTAGATAGCAAATGCACATCTTTGATGCAGAGAAAATAAAATGAAGTAAACTCAATTTCATTCAACTAACTGAGCATTGCACAAGTTAGTGACCCTATAATTAATAATATAAACTAGTATTTCTAGAAACTATTCATATTCAAAACTTAGACAAGTAATTGAGAAACTTTAACAATTTAAACACATCAACCCGGATAATTCCTACAAAATTCCTTGATCCTTTATAGTAATTTCTTACAAGTGATACTAATATAATTTAAAGTTCCTCTTCTTTACAAATGGTAATACATGTTTCTTTTATAGGAATATAGGCAATATACCAATTATATTTTTAACTAAAAGTGTACAAAAGATAGTTGTCTTTGTTAGAACTATAATACAAGTATCTTTTACAATCCTACTAACCTTGAGGCAATTACACTAACAAACTAGCATGTTCCTTTATAATTTGAATAGGTTGCCCTACTGGAAAGCCAAAATTAAGATGTTGGAGGTGGGTCCCTTCATTGATGTAAGATGATTATGGCTCTTGTATGTTATTCATCCATTAGTATTAAATCTATTACAAGCCTAGTGATGCACCCTTCTTCTTGGTCTGCCAGTTCATCAAAATCTTTATCATTTCTGGCTAGAGCTTCATTGATATTCCTAGCTTCATTTATCCTCTCCCCTGCATTGAAGATCATGTCCAAAACTCTACTTTTGTCCTTCCTTAATTGTTTTTTACCCTTTATTTTGATTTCTTAAGTCACCAAGTTGGATCTGTGATGGAATTCTTCATCAGTTATAATCCCTAGGGTGGTAGTTTCTATAGGATCCTTGAGTATGATACCTAGGACCTTTTCAACTCTACTGATGAGCTCCTTTTATTATTATATGAGCTCCTCAACTTTGGCATGCCAAGTATTCAAATCCTAAATTTTGTCTAAAATAATCCCCAAATTGGCACTTAAATTTCCTTTACTAATAGCCTTGAAGGATATCAAGAAGCTAGGTAAATTTGTCTTCAAAGGCCTGCCATTGGGTAGCTAGTTTTATAGCTAAGGAAGCTTGATCTTGAAAGGACTTCTACCTTGAATTCATGGATTTCAATGCTTTGAACATGTCATAAAATGAGTCATCTAGCACTTTAATCATGGAGCTTAGGACTAAGAGAACAACTTGAGTCTACAAATTCTCCTTTTCCTCCTTCAGGTTCTTAATTATTTATACCAACCCTTGGACACCAAATTTGGCCTATCGAGATTGAGCCTCAATTAAACTTACCATATCTTCCTCATTAATGTGATATTTCCCAAGTTATTATCCTCCAATGGGGGGTTAAGTCTATGAATGGCTCCACCCTCTAGAATGTGAACTCTTCCTTACCAACCATAGCTACCTTCATTATGGTCCCTTCTAAAGATGTTATGTCTGGGTTGAATTATACTTTAACTTACACTTCCCTAAATTTTAGAGGCTCAAGAACCTCCACACCTATTCTTATAGAGGCCCCTAGGGTGTCAATTCCCTATCCTCTTTGAATATGTTGAATTTGCATTATCCTCTCTTCTTGATTTTCCACTACATCTTTGATCCATGGCTTGATATTGTCATCCTCAATCAAGCTAGTCCATGTTAAGGCTGAGGAAGGAGAGAGGGATTGGATATTTTTCTACTTCCCATAGACAAACCACTCAGGGATGATTGGTCCATAAATTTTATTCTCATCACTAAAGAGTTTGACTTCACTTGTGGGATGAGTGATGGTCAACCTAGGCCTTTTTCTTGGAGCCACAAGCACCAAGGCCAATTCTTCTTTTCTCTTCTCCCTGTCTAGTGGGACCAATTTTTTACCTACTTGATCAAAGGGGGCTTCTTCTTTTTTATAACCATATGCAGCTATAATATCAATAAGGTCACCCTCTAAGGTTTCTTTCTCTTCAAGGGTAACCATGTCAATGAATTATACTAGAGAAGAAGGTCTCTACAGGAGTTTTGAAGGTGGATGGCCTTCTCCATGTCTATATTCTATTTTTAATTCTTAAATCACAACCTTACCTTTCCATTTGATATCCCTAGGCTACTCAGCTTACACTTGCCTTATTTGCTCTACTTATTGAGGCTTAGATGTCTATCACTCAGTATGTGGCCTTCGATGAGTAGTCCCAGATGGACCTAGAAATAGATGATAATACAAAGGGTGAAATTTCCATGTTTCCCTTAAGCACTTGTTGTTTTTGACTAACCTATGTTATAATTAGATGTTGTGGCCTCTGACTCTGGAAAGCACTTCCTCAAAGTTTCTAGCTCTAATGTAGATATCATCACCTACACCTAGATGATGTTCATATTCAATCTTTGGGACCTTCCTATCTCAGACATGGTTGATTACTTTGTTTATTGGGTCTTATAATTTTAGGTCATCCAATTAGAAATCAAATGAATTTTTATGTACCAACATGACCTTCAGTTGCTTCCAGTCTTTAATCATGATTTTTCTAATGTACAATGGGATGGGATGGACCTAAGCTTTCCTCTTTTCTTTACATGTAGTATACACACCTTGAATAATCTAAAAGTCAATCTCTTATTCTACAAGATTGTTGGGGACATGAATTGGTAACCTATAGGGCTGAGTTAGGATCCCCTCTATCCTTATCATAGTGTAATCTAGATACAACCACACATCCCCTATTATTTCCACTTGTCTCTTTATTAAAGGATGTAGTATTGGAGTAGGAATGCCTGTTAGTGCCTCATAAATGGTTGGGAAAACACCATCATAAATAAATTGCATGTGGTTCTTGTATTTGAATATATGTAATTTAGAGTAATGGTGGGAAATGGTGGTCCTACCATCAAGAGACTATTTCCTAATTCCAGGGAAGGTTACATAGGCTAGGATGGAATCCAAGATATAAGACATCATATAAAATTCCTTGGAAGTCCTTCTTTTAATGGCTATGAATTGTTTGGCTCAAAAAAAATTTATCAAGTCTCCTACAGGAGTGGTCAATTTCTCTCCTAGCATAAAGTGGACATAAGATACATAGACTTTGTTCACATAAGTGGTTTAAGGTTCCCCAAAGGCTCTATTTAGTAAGGTCATGGATATCCTAACACCCTCTCTAAATTGAACTATATAAATTTCTCCATCCATGGTCCTAAAAACATGGGACTCCTGGATAAGCCATGGTGCAAGGACCAAGTCAAGATCCTAGGTGTTCACCCAATCTCTCATGGATGGGATATTGAGATGGGGTAGGGGAAGCATGTAGTACATCTCAAAGGCCATGAGATAAATATATGTAACTTTTTTGGAGCCTCCATCTTGAATAATCCACTCCCCATCTATTATATAATCCATGAATATAGGAATAAGGACATCAATACAATTCATTACCTCTAGTTTTATTGTTGCATAGGCATACCATCTAGATTGTAACTGTCATTGTATCTCTAATGTGTTGTAGTGTTTCTCCTCTCCTCTTATGATATGGGTTGTAACTCATCCACAAGGAAGAATAATTATGACCAGTTCTTGATTTCATAAACATTTAGGGTTGCCAAGTCTAGCTTGATATCCTTAGAAACCCTCCCTTTAGGGTCAAAGGTGAGATAGAGCTTAGCTTCCATCTTCAATTGTTTCCTATCTACCACCATTGATAATACAAAATTATTCTTACAAGATTTCCAAGGATTTTACTAAATCACTTTCTTCTCCATAGCTTAGTTACACTATCTTGATCAGGTGAAGTTGATTGAGTCAACTTGAATCCTATTTATAGGGGGTTTAGGATTTTGAGATTTAATGGAAAAAATATCTAGGTCTTAAATTCATACATGATTCAAATTTTATGGGGAATCTTTCCTTCATGATTTAATGTTTTTGAGCTAAGAAGATCTTTAATTTTGACCTTTTATGCTTACATGGAGCCCATGTGGTATCCTTCTAGACTTTTAATGGCACTTTTTATAATTATTCTTTAGCTAATAGCTGTTATATTTTAAAATCCCCCTTTATTTCACTCCATTAGATCAATATCTTTCACCTAATGTGGTCCATTGATCTAAATCCAAGTCCTGGCATTCCTATTGGCTCTTTAACCTTCTGGCTCATGGTCATGACACTTGGCATTCTTGTAGATTTCTTCCATGTTGTGTATCTTTGTCAATTACTTTCTTGGTCATGTGTAGGCTACGTGTCAAACTCATGGATATTGAAAAGTCATTGGGCTCTTCATTTTGTCAGATTAAATCTAGCAAATGGGCAATCACCATTGATCTTTGTGGGGCCCTTTTGTTGAGTAGCATCTTTCTTATGTTGTTAGAACAAATCTAGCAGGTAAGTGATCATCCTTGATCTTCATGGGAACCCAATCATTAATTAAATGACTTTATTAAGTGGGCCCCATTATTTCTTTATTTTGATTAACAAATCACCACACATCCATCCCTTGAGGCTTTATGCACCTTTCAATTATTATCTCTACATCTGGTGTCGTTGGATCAAATCCAATAGGTGAGTGATCGTCATTGGATCTTACAAAGGACACGAGGAATAACCATTAGGTTTGAGGACATAAATTCTTAGGATAGATTATTAAGATTAAGGTTCAAATTAAATATTAGGTCCTTAGTATTGATAACCTAGTCTAAGTTAAGTGACTTAAAGAAGGGACCTTTTAAAGCATGTTAATTTTGGCCCAAGGCAAAAGAAAAGGGGGATGAATAAATTAAAGTCTTACATCATCTTTAAAAACATGATATAAACCCTTTTACTAATTAATTTATTCAATTGATCCTGCCAACTTGGATCCTACCAATATTTGAATTTAAATTGAGGGCCATCTAGGGTTTGACATGAACAAACCCTAGTCCTTCCAAGAAACCTACAAAAAATAACTTGATAAACTTCATTAGCCATGTTAGTTCAAGACAAGAGGCTTACCAAATACACAAATGTGTTCCATTCATGAGTGGATGATTTTCAAATTCTTTCAAGAGGGAGCTCAATGTTTAGATATTTTAAACTTAGATGTATAGGTCTCTTAAGCATCCCCAATTTTTAAAATGAGTGGGGTATGTTAGTCCCAATAAATGGTGACTTATGGGGGAAACATAAAAATATGTTATAACTTCCCAACTCTAAGTTCAAATAAATATTGAAGTTACCATTCCATTTGACCTAAGGAATTATCATTTAGACCGAATATTGGCTGAAATAAACCTTATACTATTAGATTTAAAGTTTAAGCATCAAGACATGCCTGAGCTATGTGTGTGCTTTGATTCCACTTATTGTTTTCCATAGGGATCAAGAAGTATTCCTTAGCTTTCTTCATCAAATCATTTATATTGACCTAGGTGTGTTGAACTTTTTTTTTTAAATTATGATTTGGCTCAAGGAAGGCTTTAGGTATTGCTATACTACCAACCAAGCATCCATAGCCCTAATAGAGATACCTTTGGCTCCATTCATGGCCTTGATCTACTGCTAGATAGGTGTCTATATCCCTAATAGAGGTTTATTGAATCACCTTTTATAAAAGCTTTAATTTTGCCTTGTTTTTATCATATTTTTGTTTTTTTAGATCTTTATGCTTTTAGTAAGGATGGGAACCAAGATAGTGAAGTTTAGGATTTGATCAAATAATTGATTTTGGGGGATTACTTAGGGATATAACTCTTGTCCTATGTAAGGATGTTGATTATGTGCTAGCTACTAGCATGCTCTTGATAGTTTAGGTGTCAAGTCCTATGTACAAATCTTCTTAAAACCAATGTGGATCCAGGGTCCTAACTTAAATCTTATGGAATGACTTCCCCTTTATCTATCTATACTTAGCTTCCCAAAGTTGTATCATAAATTTAGTTTCTAGGAATAGGGTTATTTTTTTGTGGGGTGCACACCTTCCTTTTAGGATTGGGGCCTATTTTGATTAAATTTCACAATCTCCAAGATTTAGGAATGACTTCAAAATACCTTGAGATTAATAGAGAACCAAAAGACAAGAAACATAGAACAAAAAGCAAAAAGTAAAAATAAAGAAAAATAAATAAACTAAACAAATATGAATAAACTTATATTCAAACTAGGGATAAGAAAGAAAAGAGACAAAAAGTAAACTAACTAGCCTACCTACTTCTAATCTAATGCCCTTACACCTTACTCCATAAATATCATAGGAGGGGTGGTAGAGAAGTAACACTTGATGTATTTCCCTTTAGTAGGCAATATGAACTCTACCCCTTATAAGTATTTGAGATTGAAAGTTTTATTCCCTAATGTTTCACTGATTTGGTATGGGCCAATCCATAAGGGTGTGAATTTTCCATGCTTTCCTTTGGGTTTAGACACTTTGTCCTGAAGTACGACTAAGTCTCCCTGCCTTAACACCTTGATCTTAGACCTTTTTTCAAACCACATTTTTACTATTCCCTAATGTCTACTAAAATTAGAAAAATTAGTCTCCCTATTATCTTCCATTTGGATGAGGTCTAGTATTCTGGAAGTGGCGTGTTCCTGACTCTCCTCCATGTACTTGCATGAACCTATACATAGGAAATTTGAGGGTGATGGGGAAGATGGTCTCCAACCCATATACCAACATGAATGGTGAAGCTTTTAGAGCTTATTTGATTCTTATTCTATCAGGCCAGAGTGTAAACTTGAGCAACTTATGCCAAGTTCTAGGTTTGTCCTCAACAAACTTCTTGGTTGCCTTCATCAGGTTCTTATTTATGATTTTTAAAACTCTATTTCCTTGAGGATATTGATTGTAAGAAAAATTAAGGGTGATCCCATTATAATAGGCCTATTCAACCATCTTAATTTAAATGAATTTAAATCTATTATCACATACTAGATATATTAGGGTCTTAAATATAGTACATATACTTTCCTCTAGGAAGCCAATCACCTCTTATGTTCTACATTGTTTGGTAGCTACCACTTCTATCTACCTAATACAATAATATATGGTAGTTAAGACATACTTATTTCCATTAGATGAGTTAGGATTGATCACTCTAATTAATTCTAAATCCCACTATGAAAATGGTTTGTCAACCATGACTGGTTGTAGTGGCATGGCTACTTTTACCTCTTTAGTGCTAAAAATTTGGCAAGAATGGCATTATCTTATATGTTTGTGTGCATCCTTGAAGATAGTATACCAATAAAACCAACCCTTAAGATCTTGTGGAAAATATTCTTCCTAAAGGGATGTCCATTGCCTAGCTTCTCATGAAAGGTGGTCATGATTTGAGTGGTTTCTTCCTGTGAGACACACCTTAGGTAGATTCCCTCAAAGTTCTTTATGTATAATACCCCATCTTTGATTAGGTAGTGATTTGATTTAATCCTTAAGGCCCTCTTTTATTCCCTAGATCAGCCCAGAGGAGAAACACCATTGATCATCAAATGTATGATTAAATACCATTCATTGATTTGAAACTTCATTGGTTTACTTGCATGATACTTAGCCTAGGGCTAGTATTGGTGATCATTTGGATCAAACCTTAGCATTTTACTAGTTTTTTTATCTTCATTTCCAAGTCATATTATTGTATAACTAGCATCCACTTACCTCTACATTCTCCCAACTCATTTTGACTTAACATTAGCTTAATAGCAAGGTTAGGTAGGATGGCATGCGCCTTATTCTCGAAGATGTAGTATTTGAACTTCTTGACCATTTTTACTAGTGAATAAGCCTGCTTATCAATCATGGGATAATTTAGTTTAGTATTTTTTAAATTATTACTCATGAAAGCTATTGGGTGGTCACACCCATCCACTTTCTAAGTTAATACATCAGCCATAGTATGATCAGATACAAATGAGTATAGGTAGAAATCCTTTGAGAAGTTAGAACTTATAAGCAATGGGGCTTAGCTAATATCTTCCTTGATGTAATTGAATGCCTTCTTAGATTATTCATTCCAAATCACCTTAGTGTCCTTCTTTATCATTTCATTTATTGGCTTGATAATTTCTACAAAACCAAAAATAAACTTCCTTACAAAATTTATCTTACAAAAGAATGACTTCAATTCTTTCCTAATATTAGGGAGTTCAATATTGGATATTGAATTTACACTTTCAAGGTCTAAGGAGATACCATATTTAGTTATAATTTGCCCTAATAATTTACCCTCAGTTACACAAAAGATGTTTTTCTTAGGGTTTAGATAAATGCCATACCTTCTACATATTTTGAAAACTTGTTATAAGTGCATGAAGTGATCTTCCCTATTTCTAGAAAAAATTGTTAGATCATCCCTATAGATAATGATTCACTTACCAATCAAGCCTTGAAATTCATGATATATGGCTATTTGAAAGGTGGCTCCTACATTAATTATCCTAAATGGCATCCTTTTATAAGCAAAGGTTCCCCACTTTATTTTAAAAGTTCATCTTGTCTTCCTTATCAAATAGTACCTAGTTATATCCTAAAAAGATATCAAAAAAGGACATCATCACTGAGCCTAAAATAATCTAAATAACTTGGTCAAGCGAAGGGAGAGGTTAGTTGTCTTTCTTGGATTCTTTGTTCAAGTTTCTAAAGTCAATGTAAAGCCTAATCTTACCATTTTTCTTCTTGAATAATACCAAATTAGCCACCCAAGTTAAATATCTGATGGGAAAGACTATCCTTACATCCAGTAGTGTTTTAACTTATTTAAAGATCATAGGTTCTAGCATGGGGTTTACTGGCCTTTATTTTTGTCTGAAAGCTTTACAATTTTTCTTAAGGGGTATAGTATGGGTAATGACCCTTGGATCAAATATCTTTATGTCATCATAGGACCAAGCTATAACATCTTTAAATTTGATAAGGAGTTCTTTTGCCTTCTTATTATCAAAAATTGTACAATCCTTTCCAATGTTCACTAATTGGGGTTGTCCTTAGGAACCAAGATCCATAGCATTGAAATATTTTCCACTTACCTTGGGAATTTTGGAAATCTTGACCAATTTATCTTGGTCAAACAATCTCTCTAGAGTGATCATCCCTTTAGGGATTTTTTTATCATTTAGTTGGATGACTTTGATATCAAACTTGTCCCTTCTAATTACATTTTCATCAGCCTCATCGATGATATGGGATTCAAATGCCCTAAAATTGGTCAATAAATCCAATATATATTGGTCATCATTAAAGACTTGAAAGTGGTTAACATTATCAAGTACTAATGGACATGGGACCAATTCAATACCAAAATCATGGGAGTCTAGACTAGGCATGAGGTTCACTATAGCTTATGCCATTTCATCTATAGCTTGGTTTTCATCTTGGGGAATGGAAGTGATGTTGAAAGCATCAAAATATTTAATCAGGTCCCAAACTCTAAACTTGTACTTCTTGAGGTATGAAAGTTTGCATTGATACCTACTCCTAACTTGGTTGACTACTAGTTTTGAATCCCCATAAACTAGTAGTTCTTTGGATTTATTCTTGATAGCAAACTGTAAACCAAAGATGAGAGCCTCATACTTAGCAAGGTTATTAGTATATGGAAATTGGATTTTGTATGAAGCATGATACCTTTTGTCAGCTGGGTCAATTAAGACAATGACAACACTTGATCTAGCTTTGCATCTAGCACCATCAAAGTTAAATTTCCATAGCCCAAGAGGAGTCTCCATTTCCTTAGGATCATCTATTTTATCAACTTCTAGGGTAAAAACCCCTAACTTTGAGTTGATTATGTTGACCCTTTCATTAATAGCATTGTACTCTGTTATCATATGCTTCATCTTTGGTTCCCTCTCAACTCTAATTTGGTTTGGGACTCCCTTCCAAGGTAGCCATAAGTGGGAAACATTAGTAGACATATACCCATTGAAAGCTTTGGTCCATTCTCTGCTTAATATGATCCCATAGGCATCAAGCATGTCCATTACTTGAATATCAATAAATTTTTACACCCTAGGTTCAGAGGCTATTTGCATGTGGATGTTTAAAAATTATCCAAATACTTTAACCCTTGACTTGTCTAATTGGGTGACAATCCTAGAAAACTTGATGGGGGTTAAGCCAAGTTATTTACATATGCCAACAGGCATGATATTCTAACTATGATAAAGAAAGGTGTGATTTAGCCTTAGCCTTATGCACTGTCACATTAGCATGATCTATTTTGGGATGTTGATCTATTTTTGGATGCTGATTGGATTTTAAGGAATCCAATAGTAAATCCCTTTGTTTTGTGATTTGTGTCAGCTCATGTAAAGTGATATTAGCCTTTATCCTTTTCATGTCCTCAACTATGTTTTAGCTAGTTTTAGGAGGATTGGGGACCTCAAGATTGTGCTTGGGAATTCCCCCTTGTGGGGGATCAAGGTTATTGCTTGAAGAAGGATCTAGGGGAGTTCTAAATTTATTTGAGGGGGTTGAGGTTGTTAAGGGTTGTCTTTGTTCCCTATTCTTTAATGGGTAAGTCTTCTTTAGGAATTGTTGAAATGCATGAATTTCTTTAGGGATCACATCTGATTCATTTTATTCTTGAAATGGAAAATCAAAGGTTTCTATTATGAAGTCCTAGTCAGAAGGCTTAGGATTAGATGCATGTGCATTATTGTCTTTATTTAGAACCACCTCAAACATGTCCAATTATTCTTGGAATGCCTCAAATGCCTTTCAGAACTTGATGCAATCAATCTCACCATGCTTGGCTATGCAATGTATCCTAAAATAGTTGGGTAATGCAATATATGTGAGATTAATGTCCATGGTTTTCTTCTTTGAGGAGGTCATGGTTCCTATTGTTATAGAAACTATCATTTTGAAACCTATTTCCTGACTTGTTATATCTTTGAAATGAGAAGTTCCTTCTTGAACTTTCAATAGTATTCCCCACTTATTTTTATATTTGGAATGAATCAATACTTAGCTTCTGGACCATTTTTAGGATAGACTCATTTTCATTCTTAAGGGTCTCAGAACTATGCACATGGCCACTACCAACATTAGCAGTTGGTACTAATGCCATCTAATTTCTTGGTCTAAAGCCATTATTGGGGGGTTGAGTCATGAATCCTAAATTTTGGTTAAGGGGATAATGATTCAAGGGAAACTAAGTGAGGTTTGGAAGTTGGTTCAAAGTAGGTATGTTTTGATTGTTATGGGGAAATAAGTTCATCACTGGCATTTGGGGGTTAACATTGGACACAGAATAAGCCATTTGTCCTTGGGGTTGCATTTTATCATTGATAGTTACCACTTCTAAATATGCCCTAGCCAGAGAGGTTATGGCTAGTATATACCTTTTCAAGAAAACTAAGGTCATAGGATCTACTACATCCTTTTAGATCTCCAATTCTAAAATCTCTTCTATCTTATATGGATCTATGGTTCTACTATTTTTTTTTAAAATCTAGCATTAAAGGACCTAATTGGTTCATTAGCATCCCTTCTAATAGTTGTAAATTGATGATAAATTATATAAGGACTAATGATTTTTCCAAACTGATCTATAAACACATTATTAAAATCATCCCAACTAGTGATGTAGTTATTGGGCAGGTTCAAAAACCATTCATAGGCAGCATCCTTAAAAGTGAAAGGGAACAACCTACATGTTACATCTTCATGCACTATGTTAAGTAATCTTAATGCAGCCTTGAAAGACATTATATGATCTTTAGCAATTAGTATACCCATGGTGCTAAATGCAAGCAAATATTTCTCTAGATTTTGTGGGAGATCATGGACTATCCTAGGCACATTGATAGAAAAATCACCAAACCAAGCCATTATTGTATGGAGATCAAAAGTGATTGTACCTTGAATAGGTGAAGTTGTGAGAGATTTAAATTTTTTGTGTCTACCTTTATCCTGCCTGGCTTTCTTGTGTTCCCAAAGATCAAGCAAAGGCTCTTAATTTTTTGAATGTGATCTTATCTTGATCTTAGTCAACTTCAGCATGAGATTTGAAGATCTTATTTTAAGATGAAATATACCATGTTAAATTTCCATGAGGAAGGGGGTTTGAGTCTAGATGTGGGCTAATATTTACAAAGAACATCAATATTTGGTTAGATCTTGTCAAAGATGTACATAATTTTATGAATATGTCCTATCTTAATTCATCCCTACTTAAAGAACATCAAATCCCAACTTATAATAGCCTCTAATTCCCTATAAATGGCTAGGATACGTGGCCTTTCCAACTTTGAGTCAATTTTACTAGAGGCCAAGAATATGGCCCTCTTTCTAGCACCAACTGAGCTTTCTCCTTTTGATACTTCTAAATGAACCACAGGTGATCTATAGTGTTTAAAGAACACTTCTAATTTTAGAATCCAAAGATTCAAGGCATGAGTTATAGGTGTTTGGAAATTAAGATGCCTGTGGTGGAAATGATAGTAGAGCAACACAAATTGTTCCACAATATTTATAAATTTTGATCGTAGGGGGCCATCTTGGTTCTTTTCTCAAAAATTCTAGATAAATTAACCTAGATCTGGACCACTGACTATACCAAAATGATTATGGACAATGTATCTAAGCTAATGTGATTTGTTAAAAAAAGGGAAAAAGAAAAGGTAGAGTAAGAAAGGGATGGTGATTGATGATCTTTGACTGTGAACATATTGATAGAGTTTCAAGAATAACCCAGTATGATCTTAGCCAGTATATAGTAAAAGGTAGCCTAAACTCATGTTCCACTACAGACCAGTCTTGATTCTAAAAATGAAATGATGACACAAGTAAAAATTGGATCCACTTTTATATTTCTACACCACATCTAAATATTGAATGCACATCTTTGATGCAGAGTAAATAAAATGAAGTAAACTCAATCTCATTCAACTAACTTAACATTGCACAAGTTAGTGACCCTGTAGTTAATAATCTAACCTAGTATTTATAGAAACTATTCATATTCAAAACTCAAACAAGAAATTGAGAAAATTTAAAAATTTAAACACATTAACCTAGATAATTCCTACATAATTCATTGATCCTTTGTATCAATTTCTTACAAGTGGCACTAATACAATTTAAAGTTCCTCCCCTTTACAAATGGTAATACATGCCATTTTTATAGGAATCCAGGTAGTATACTGATCAAATTTTTAACTACATGTGTAAAAAATATAGTTGTCTTTGTTACAACTATAATATAAGTACATATTACAATCCTACTGACCTAGAGGAAATCACACTAACAAACTAGCATGTGACTTTATAAAATGAATGGTTGCCTTGTTAGCAAGCCAAAATTAATATGTTGGAGGTGGTTCCCTTTGATGATGCAAGATGATCATGGCTCTTAAATGTTGTTCATCCACTTAGCTTCAATCTATGGTAAGCCTAGTGATTTACCCTTCTTCTTAGTCTGCTAGTTCATCAAAATCTTTATCATATCTGGCTAAAGCCTCTTTGATACTCCTAGCTTCATTGATCCTCTCCCCTGCATTGAAGATCATGTCCAAAACTCTATTTTTGTCCTTCCACGATTTCTTAAGTCACCAAGGTGGATCTGTGATGAATTCTTCATCAGTTATAATCCCTAGGGTGGTAGTTTGTGCAAGATTCTCAAGCATGGTATTGGGAGCTTTTCAAATATATTAATGAGCTCCTTTTCTTCTTCTATGAGCTCCTCAACTTTGGCATGATAATTATTCAAAGCTTTAAGTTTGTCTCTAATAATCCCCAAATTGGTACTTAAATTTCCTTTACTAATAGCCTTGAAGTTTGGTATTTGCTTCTTAATATGGATATCAAGAAGTTGAGTAATTTTATCTTTAGAGGCCTGTCACTGAGTAGCTAGATTCATAACTAAGGAAAATTGATCTTGAAGGGACTTATGACTTGAATTCATGGAATTAATGATCTAAACATGTCATAAAATGACTCATCTAACATTTTGAGCATGGAGCCTAAGACTGAGAGAATAACTTGAGTCTATAAATTCTCTTATTCCTCCTTTAGGTTCTTAATTCTTTGTACCAAACCTTGGACACTGGCTCTAGCCTATTTATACTGAGCCTCAATTAAACTCACCACATCTTCCTCATGAATAGGAGCTTCTCCAAGTTGTTTTCCTCTAATGGGGGTTGACCCTATGAATGGCTCCACCCTCTATAATATGAACTCTTCCTTGCCCACTGTAACTACCTTCATTGTGGTCCTTTCTAAAGATTTTATGTTTGGGTTGAATTGTACTTTAACTTCTACTTTACTAAATTTTGGAAGCTCAAGCACCTCCATGCCTATACTTCTAGAGTCCCCTAAGGTGTTAATTCACTATCCTCTATGAATATGTTGAATCTGCATTATCCTCTCTTCTTGATTTTCCACTACATCTTTGATCCATGTCTTGATATTGTCATCCTTAGTCAATCCAATCTATGTTAAGGCATAAGACAGAGAGAGGGATGGGATCTTTTACAACTTATTATAGACAAACTAGCTAGGGATGACTAGTCCATAAATTAGATTCTCGTCACTAAAGAGGTTGATTTCACTCGTGGGGAGAGTGATGGTCAACTTAGGCCTTTTTCTTGGAGCCAAAGCCAATTCTACTTGTCTCCTCTCCCCATATAGTGGGACCAATTCTTTACTTACTTGATCAGAGGGGACTTCTTCTTTTTTAGAACTATATGCATCTATAATATCAACAAGGGTACCATCCAAGGTTTCTTCCTCTTCAATGGAAACCATGTCAATGAATTATATTGGATAAGAAGGTCTCTATGGGAGTGTTGAAGGTGGAGGGCCTTCTCTAGGTCTATATTCTATCCATAGTTATTCAGCCACAACCTTACCTTTCCATTTGATATCCTTGGGCTATTTAGTTAGCACTTACCCTATTTTCTCTACTTGTTGAGGCTTAGATGCATGTCCCTCAGTAGGTGGCCTTTGATGAGTAGTCCTAGATGGACCTGACAATAAATGATAATGCAAAGGGTGAAATTGCCATCTTTCCCTTGAGGGCTTGTTGTCTTCGACCAACCTATGTTTTAATTGGATGTTGTGACCTCTGACTCTAGAAATCACTTCCTTAAAGTTTTTGGCTCTGATGTAGATATCATCACCTACACCTAGTTGATGTTCATATTCAATCTTTGGGATGTTCCTATCCTAGATATGGTTGATTACTTTGTCTCTTGGGTCCCACAATTTTAGGTCATCTAATCAGAAATCAAAGGAATTCCTATGTACCACCATGACCTCCAATTGATTCCAATCTTCAATTATAATTTTCCAATGTTCAACAGGAGGGGATGGACCTAGGCTTTCCTCTTTTCTTTACATGTCCTATCCACACCTTGAATAATTTGAAAGGCAATCTCTTGTTCTGCAAGCTTGTTGGTGACACAAATGGGTAACCTGTAGGGCTGAGTTATGATCCCCTCTATCCTCATCACATTGTAATATAGATAGAACCACACATCCCCCATGATTTCCACTTGTCTCTTGATTAGAGGATGTAGTCTTGGAATAGGGATTCCCATGATTGCCTCATAAATGG
>JARHVA010010714.1:0-17500 GCA_037957365.1 Torreya grandis | reverse complement strand
GCTTTGTCATGTAAACTTATAATGGTGAAAGGAGAGATATGAGATTATAACCAAGTAATTTTTTTTAATATAAAATGAGGTTATTTTTGTAACATTTAAAATTTACTCCTTGGTGGAGTTGTCAATTGAATCTTGCTTGTTGGTTGTGAAATTACATTTACTATTACTTTTGCTTCATTTTTTATTTATTTAGATTTGTCCTTGTAATTTGGATTTATGTGAGATTTGATATTTGAATTAGATCGAACATTTGGTTCATATTTTATATTTTTTCAAGGATATGAGCTTGACTTATATTTATTTGAATGTATGAATAACTCGTCAAAATATTTGAATTTTGGCAAACATGATAGACTCATGGAGTGGTACTAGTAAGATTTATGTTAAGATATCTTGTAAATATTTTTTTATCATATAACATGTCATATTATCTAGAAACGTTTTATACTAAAGAACATATTAACTTATTGTCTCATTTCTTGATTGATTTTTACAATTTATGCATATGATATTTTTCACATACGTTGATAGAAAAGTATGATATAAATTGATATTCCAAAGGGTTGAAAGCTTTAATTGATTTAAGTGGAAGATCATAGAACCACCTTGAGGCATAATCTTTGAGCCTTACTAGAAAGAGATTTGTCAATAATTTTTCATTATCGAAATAATCCAAGCATGCTACATGGAATGATATGCTATATTTATTAGGATCACATTTACCTTCTGATAGTGTTAGCTTAGGAAATAAAAATATTAATAATAGTGGATAATAATCTATATCGAATGCCACTAGATTGTGAAATAAAGTATGGGATTCCATTGAATGATTATATATAGAAACACCTTACTCTAACTGAAATACTTTAGTGGGTAAGGCTATAATATATTACTCAAGAGAACATGCAGTAGGTGATGATGGTGGTGGACCATGTGTAGTAATTAGATGATATGTGTAGGATTCCATTGTATATAAATGAATCTTAATCTATTTCAGACCTTATGATGTCTCCATACCTAGAGATAATAACACATATGTAGCTAGAGGTATTGATATATTAATAGAATAAATAGTCATGTCTAAGATGCCAAAAATTTGAGGATTTACACCTCTGAAAGGAAACCCTTATTGGTGTGCTTGAGATGATGTAATTTTTTATTGATGTACATATTTACATGATATAAGTAATTCAACAACTTTATCAACTTATTTGGGACATTTATAGAGTGCTTGGTAGAAATTAGATATTTCTTTAACTTGCTCAAGATCTAAACCATTCAACTCATTAGGACTAATTATATGAAACCTCTTAGGGTTATTTTGAATATTTCATTATTATTATCATGTTCATCACTAATATCACCTTCAATATTGAATTAATTTTTAATACTTGAACTGTTATATTGATAAAATGTATGTATGTTATCCATTTTATAAGAGCTAAAAAGAATATAAATATCTCTATATGAGTTCCAATGAATATATAACTATGACTTACAAAAATAGAGGAGATAACCTTGTTAAATGGCATACAAAGGTGTAAAATAAAAGGGAAATTTTGTGTAACTAGATAGGGTGTGTTCAATTTGAAGTATCTCAAATATATTCATCCTAATTATAAAATGGTGAACATAACCCAAAGTGAAATAACTATGGAGGATTTCACCATACCATAAATAAACTAATGCATATATATTTTACATTGAGAGTAACTTATTGAGGCAAATCACTTATGAGTACACTACAATAAATAATGTTTGAATGGTTCCTTTTATTCAAATAATAAACCCTAGGCATTTATGATATAGTGTGAGGTACATTGAAACTAAAATCCAGACATAGTGTTGTCTACTGGCTTGAATATTGGGGAAATAATCCTCAATCCATGGCTCATGTAAAACTTAAGACCACTTTACCCATAAAAAAAAATCTTATGATTTTTAAAACTATTGGAACATACGTTCTAGGAAAGAAAAGAAAAAGAGGTCTTAAAATTGAAAATCAAATCAGAAATAAAGTTTTTATGTATAAAAATCGTAGACTACTTTGAAACCCTAGGAAAAAAATAAAAGTGATGCTAAAAAATGTATGGGTTCACCAATATGTTTTAAATTATTTTTTATTTATTAGTAAATATGTGTGCTAATAGGTGTGAAAATTAATATATATTAGAATGTTAAAGATGTACAATAATAAAAAATATGATATTGGAAACTGATAAATATAGAAAACTATATTTTTATAAAACACTAAGAATAAATGTACTTAGATAAAATTAGGATTTATACTAATTAGTATAGATGTTTGAAAGTGGAAATCAGAGAAAGATATGACTATGTATGATCAAAATCAGGAATAAAATTTGAAATTTTCTATGGATAGGTCTATATTATCTCAAAAATTACATAGGTTATTTGTGTCTATTAACCGCATTATTATCCTAATAAAATTTGATTGATGACTTCTAGGAGGAAACAAAAAAATAGAATTTTAGTAACGATAATTCATAAGAAAAATATGAGAATATTATTGGACATGACTACTCTAGGTGGACAATGACATAGGCTTCTCAATTTTTTTTATCAAAGACTTATCTGTGATTATTATAAAAAAATGGTTATGTTACCTTTTTATATTGTGTTTGATGAGTAGTTTGACATATTTTAATTCATGTTGTTCCATGTGATATTCTATGCTTTCCTTATTTTGTCTTTGAAAACCTATGCACTTTGAAAGCTTGAAATCTACCGTAAAATATAAGAGGGAGAGCATAATGGACTGATATAAGCCCAATCAACCCCATGATGATTGATAATTTCCTACATATCTAATAGTATAAGGAAGGAAATAAATCCCATGTAGATCTCCCACCTAGATTGATTATGTAATAACATTACTTTATTATATGTATGTATCTAGAAATATGGATTTAATATTTTAACATGATACCTCTCAAATTTATTTGACATAATTAATAATTGGATCATGGATACTTGTGAATGATCTTGAATGCTAAGAGAATAGGGAATATTTTCTCAATGTCCAATCATACGTAAGCTAGGAATAAAGTGGTAGTTAATTTTGATAAATGAATGACCTTTGATGTGTAATTATTTTAAATCCTTTTGATAATTTCCTTTATCCAACCTTACGTAAAATGTGGGAATACCCAAAATATTATTTAAAAAAAATTAAACTAGCCTTAATTTTTCATGTGACATGGCCACTCTATGTCGATAGACCCATAGTAGTGGTATTTTATATGTATCAAATACCTATCTAAGGAAATTAGGGACAACTATCTTGATCTAGATATAGTCTGAGGGTTGTATGAAGCATTTTGATCATTCAAATTTCAACTTTTTTTATATCAATGATGAGAAATAAATGGCCAACCATGCATATAGATAAATTGATTAAAGGAATGGAAAATAAGAGTCATGTATTTGGGCCAAAGTCATGTGGTTTAGGATGTATCTAGAATTAGAATTTCTAAGTACATGTGACAATATTTATGTGTGTACACCCATGTGTATTATTGATTTGCAATAGTATTAGTGTGATGAATAACATGGATTCCCTCCTTGAATTTATACTAGCGATTTCATGTTTTATGATAGAAACGTATATAACCCAATGCATGGTGAATTTATGTGTTTTTCACGTTTAAAATCTTTATAGTCAAAGGATCAATGTGTGGGTTAATTTAATTACCCTACCATTTATTAACTCTTTAGAGTTAGACTTAGGTGATATTATTGTTAAATATTCAACCTACTAGCATATTTGATTGCACACCCAATCATCTCTTATTCTTTCAAGTGAAAATAAATACCAAATGTTCTGATCTCTAGGAGAATGTATGTGTGGATAAATTTGAATTCAAATAATATAAATATTCACTAGGAATCACGAACCACCAAATACAATTATATTGTGTAACTTGTAGTCTCATGATGAAGTGTGAAGTCTCTCCTTATCCATGTGTTATGTGTGTCATTTCTCTTTTGATGTTGGTGTGGAAAAAACCTAATGTTTGGTGATTTGGATGATTTGATGTTCTTTTCATGATCAAATTTCCTTTGTGGAAAATTTGAATTCACATGATAATTCCCCTACCCTTCTCTACCAATATTAATTTTATGAAGTTTATCTTATATGGAAATATAGAAAATATCACTATTTTTTTAAAATTATGGTTGTGTGAGACACCTCCCATTTTAAAATAGCAAATGAATCTTCTTGTTGTGAAAATAAGAATATATTTGGATGTAGTAAAATATTTCCTTAATCATTTGAGTGACTCATTGAACCTATAACTATACTTGAAGCCACAAATTTTATGGTTATTCTTGTTTCCATCTTCAATAAATAAATTAAATGTCAGTAACTGAGTCAATTTTACTAGTAGATTACCTTACTATATGAGGCTAAGCTCATGTATAGATTGAAATTTTGGTGTGTACACTAAATTATGGAATTCTTGGTTCATATTAAGGTATGAAAAAGATAGGAATACTTTAAATTATTATGGTTTTGGGGGTGATTAATTGATTATCTTTGTTGTTGTAGAAGCAATTAAAATAAATTTAGTCAACACAACATACATACAATAAATTCCATTAATAATAATGAATAAGAGTGTTATAATATTACATTGACACAACTTCAGCTAGAATAATTTTGGCATGATTAAATTTAGTTTCAAAATGAATCATAAATACATATTTTCATATAATACTAAAATAGTGTGACACCTTCTTGCGAACACAATTATTTATTTTTAGGTAGGACATTATTGTGTGATTTAATTACTTTCATTTGTTGGGTTTGACCATTTAAAATTATTTATTTCTACTTGAATGTCTATTCATTATTTTGTTTTGAATGGACATTATTTCTGTCATATGTATGGTTCAATGTGGATATGCTCATCTTATTCCATCTAAGTTGAAAACAATTTTTTTTATTTTTCACATGCATGTTGATATCAAATGTGTGCATGTGTATGTTGATCCCAATTGTGTATTTAATTTTTGATGAGTTGTGTGATATCAATTTGTTGTGTATGATGAATTATATGGTGTATATTCCATGTATTATTTCTATCTGTGTTTGATAAATGAATTTTATTTAAATTTATGCATTCTAAATGTGGCTAAATGAGTGGATATGAAGTGTGATTGGTTGTTCCAACCATTATAATATTAAAAAAATACACCATAATAATAATTTATTAATGAAATTTACCATCTTTCAGATGGATTTTTGCTCTATGTTTTTTTGTTTTTACAATTTTCCGTGTGTGAGATGTATATTTTCTCTATGGTTTCCTAGTATTATAATTTCCTTCTTGTGATAAGGACGTTTAATCTACAGTGTTTTATTGTTATAATTTCACATTGTGAGATGGATTTTTTATCTATGGTATTTTATAGTTACAATTTCCCTTATTTTAGATGGATATTTTCTTTACACAATGTTATTTTATAATTTCCCATATGTGAGATGGATGTTTACTATATTATGATGTATTTTTTCATGTGTGGTGGATATTTTCTTTAAATGTATGCATTTATCTAATTCATCTTAGTTATTATGTGTTGTATTATTCCTTGTGTATTGATTTTATGTGTGAAGGAGAAGAAAATATATGTAACTAATTATGTGTTATGTATTATATCCCTCATTGTGTACTCATTTCATGCACCAAGTAGAAAAAATATTATATATGGATAAATTCTTAGATGCATTACATGGATGTGTTTTCTATTATTTAATATGCATTATTTTTTACTTTGTGTACTAATTTGATGTGTGAAGGGGAAGCAAAGTGAATTTCATAGACTTTAGGTTTGCCCACAGTAGTTGATAATTCATCTACTTTAATTATTGTTAAATTTTTGTGTACATCTATGTACATGGATGAGATGATAACTAATATTTTAGAGGATGCACCTAATATTAGATGCTTATTCAAAGGTGATAAAATAGGATGAAAAATATTAATGATGGTGTTCAATCTTTTATACCAATTAGTTTATAATGATATACTATTGCAGCTAGTGAGTCGAATATATAATTATTACCACATATTTAAATCCACACACACACAGAGACATATATAGTGTTCACGATATTATACCAATTAATTTTTTATGCTAGTTTGTTGTATATGGTAAGTTTAATACATACATACGTATAAAATATTAAACAAACATATATAGATGGTAAGTTTAAGACATACATACATATATAATAATGAACACACATACATAGATGGTAAGTTTAATACACACACATACATACACACATAGATGTGTGTGTGTGTGTATGTGTGTGTGTGTGTGTGTGTGTGTGTGTGTGTGTGTGTGTGTGTGTGTGTGTGTGTGTGTGTGTGTGTGTGTGTGTGTGTGTGTGTGTGTGTGTGTGTGTGTGTGGATCTATGTGTGTTTGTACACACGCTCACATGCACATTCCCCACCCCCCACCCCCACCCCACACACACATTGATATTTTTTATTGCACACATATGAGGGATGTTATAATTATGTTATCAATATTTGAATTACAATAATATGTGAGTGGAAATAGAATAATTTTAGGACATGCTACTTATATAATAAAAATTCTAGGATGAAGATTTTTGAAGGGGAAAGTATGTATTGTCCTACCTATCCTCACCTTGGATTAGGCCTATAGTTAAGTATTAATCATGGTTATACCCATTAATTAAGTTAATATATGATTGTAAATAATACCTTGTTTCATGTATCAGTTTACTATTTCACATTAAATCACATGACAAGAGGTATTGATTATAGTTACCATAGTACACATTTGGTTATAATGATTTGTTTATATCTCTTTATACCATAGTGGCACTGCAATGAGTTTGGGGTCTATGCATGTGTTATAAACTATTTGGTATTAGAACCCATAATAGGGTAAAAATTAGTATAAAAAATGTATATTGAAAATTTTATCATTCAATCATACACCTAAATGTAAAATAATGACACTAATTGCAATGATTTGACAAGTGGCATATGCTAAATATGTTTATTAGAATAAAAGGTTGAGTACTTGGATTTTATGGCTGATTGTATGCCTATAATATATTATGGAAATTGAAAAAATACTAAAGTAGGATTATGATTCATCTAGTTTAGGAACTATGTTTTTATCTACATAGGGTCAATATCAATTATCAATACTAACCTCTATTGGTTGGTAGTGACATGATTAAAAATGATATATGACCATATGGTGACTTTTACTTATCTGTAAGTTATGTATCTATAATGTCAAGCTTTGATGAAATTCAAAAATTAGACTCTTTCACCTTAAAACCCTAGATGTGCTCATGAGGGATATAAACTTACAAAAATTAGGAAAGTATAATGGGATGAAATGATCTTGATCATCCTTATTTCATTATTAACCATTGACTACATATATGATACTCCAAGTATCTAAATCAAGACAAACATAGTTCTCCCAGATAATGAAATTGTGAAATTGTTTTCCTTTATTAAATGTATGCAGGTAATCGTTTAGACTTGATACTTCACAAGGCTCTCCTTGAATTGTATTTGGTATTATGTAGTCCTATATTATGAAAAATCATAGTTATATATTTATAATTTTAGAATAATAGGTCATATTTTCTCAATGTGCATTAGTATATTAATTTATACCAAATAAGTTCAAAGTCTTCTATCAAGTGATGCTTTAAAATGTATATGTATGACTCTAACTTGGTATTTTATTATGCCACTAACACACTAAATAGATTAGCTAACCCTAAGGTTTGATTTTAAAAATTAGCATTTATTGGTAAATGGTTGGTACCATCTAACTTAGGATAGTAACAACTGGAGATAATGACCAAGCCTAACGTGAATCACCCATGTTTAGGTAGAATAAAATAAATATATATACATGTCATTAAGATAATAATCAAGTTTTGAAAAAAGAGTGGCATTCCTATAGGTTTGTAATGATAGAACAAAAGGTTCAAAATCATAAGGTAACATATAGATGTGATAAAATGGTGGTTTAGGAATATTTTTATGAACAAAAGTGATGTGTGGTAAAATTATGTCAATCTTGTCATTATCAATTAATTAATACAATATTTTATTATTCACAAATATCCCCATTTTATTCTAGTATCTAAATTTCTACATCAAAATGAAAATGTATACTTGAGTGTGTACAACACACTTTGTCTTTGGTAGGAAGCTCTAATTATGCAAGTTACTCAATAGAAAAACATTCAACAAACATGTGTAACAATAATATGGTATATTTGCTTAATGTACAATATTATATATATTTATACTAAATAAGTTCCAAGTACCCTATAAAGTGATGCTTTGATTTGTATATATATGAATTTAATTATGTAATTTATTATGACACTAACACATTAAGCAGATCAACCAACCCTAAGGCAAGATTTTATTTTTAAAAGATTTTTTTTTTGGAATAGAGTGGGTTCAATCTGACTCAAGTTAGTATCAATTGGTGATACTGATTGATCTTGATATGGCTAACCTATGCATAGGTAGACAAAACTGAAGGTTTGAATATGTGTACATAGGATAGTAATTAGGTTTTAAAAATACAGTGACATTCTTGTAAGTGTATACAAATAAAATGATCAAAATCATAATGCATCATGTAGATGTGATAAAATAGTGGGTTAGGACCATATTTATGCACACAATTCATGCATGGTAAATTTATGTCAATTTTTTCATTTTCAACTAATTAATACCATATTTTAGTATCCATAAATAACCACATTTTATTATAGTATCTAAATTTATATAGTAAAAATAAAAAATATACTTTGTCTCTGGTAGGGAACTCTAATTGTGCATATTACGCAATATAAAAAATTAAAACAAACATGTGTTGTTTATGTCCTTAAATGTAAACATAAAATCTGAATTTAAACTTTTGAAAAGTAAAGAGAAAGGATGAAGTACACTTATGTTTTGGTTAAAACCATATTTCTCTTGCAACTTGTTGGAGATGATGATTCCTTGTTAAAATAGTTAGAGACTAGTTCCTCTTCCTTTAACCATGGATAAATTATGCTTCCTTGTTGAATAATATGGAGAATTTGGGTGACTATTCCCAAAATTTATGTGACTATGCAATCCCTTGGATTGGGAAGACAACATCCCCCAACCCTCATAAATGTGGGAGAAGTTACATAAAATACTAAATCCAAATAAATACATTTTTAAAAAAATGGAAACCACATGATGAGTTTTCTAGAAGTAATGGTGAGGTTTTTGTCTATTGTTAATCCTAAACGTAAATTACTTATTAAGAAACTAATCAACCACTAACATGGATTATAGGTTTAATTTTATATTTTCTCTCAATTTCTCTAAAATTAACTTGATGTAGAATAAATTTATGATCAAAATAGATTGAAAAATGTTCATGCCCCCATATTGACTAAAAATTTGAAAAATTTGAAGTGGGATGGGAATTTTTATCATTAAATAAATGTGTGTGTGTGTGTGTGTGTGTGTGTGTGTGTGTGTGTGTGTGTGTGTGTGTGTGTGTGTGTGTGTGTGTGTGTGTGTGTGTGTGTGTGTGTGTGTGTGTGTGTGTGTGTGTGTGTGCGCGTGCATGAACCAATATCATGTCCATGAATCTATTTCAAAATATATTGAAATTTATGCATCATTATACTAAATTTGAGAACCTATATCTCAAATGGATGTGCATGTGGAAACCTTGGATTCCTATTCATATAAAAAATTTATATATGCCCATGCATGTGTAACTAATTGTGTATGAGTTTTTTCTCAATTATAAGTAAAATTAATGAAAATTCCCCTATTATCTATAATATATTGTGTCAATATTTTTCATGTAACTAAACCATATAATATCTGAGCAATTATAAATATCTCAAATTTTTACTTTGATAGGATTTTATATTAATCAAGGGTTTTGTATCTATGAAAAAACCCACTATAATGCTTGCCTTTTTAGATGCAGGATGTCATATGGTTACTCATATAAAAATAAGAGTTAATTGTATCATCTATTTTATAAATATAACATCATGTAATATAATGTTAACATGTCTAAATTATGCCATCATATTAATGCATATGTCAATCATATCACATATGTAACATATTAAATCTCATGCATATAATTATCATGTATAAATAGATTTATCAATAAAGTACAAAAAATAGCCATTGTTGATAGATAATTGAATAAGACTACGTAATAATTATGCATGATATGCATCATGTCACTAGTCAATGTTAGAAAATTTTACAAGAATAACAATCTCAATAACCACATGAGTTAGTGTGACACATAATGCCACTAGATGCATACAAGGGACAAAAGATATCACAATGATCAAGGACAAGGGCCACATGAAAGAGACATAAAGATGTTGTAAAAAATAAAATAAAAATTTCACATTAAACAACACCAAGGGCCACATGCAAGGGATGCATATATTTCACAAAAAAAATGCAAAGTACACATATAATGGAAATAAATATATCTCAAATAAGGGACATCAATATGTTTCATCAAACTGGACCAATGGCCACATAAAATAGACAAGAACAATGTATCATATCATGCAAATTAGTAACAACATCAATGGAACATAATGTAAATAAATATTAGCCTAATCATCTATATGTATCATAATCACATCATATTATAATAACACATCCATATATCACTAAGTAAAATATGAGTAACTATAAAGACATTTGAAACAAATCTTGACATTGGTTTCACCAATATTTTTTATAGTAATTTGGTTTTAGTAACCCTAAAAGGATAAGAATTAGAATAATAATTGAAATTGATAAATATATCATTAAAACATCCATTTGAATGTAAAATAGTGAAATTTATTTTATTTTAAAAAAAAATAACATAACCTAAATATACTAAGTATAAAAAGGGGAAGATTACTTAGCTTTTCTTATAGAAGTTTTGACTATGACTATATTTTGGTAGTGGGGAATAGACTACAATAGGCTATTATCCATCTAGTTTAAGAATTGTGTTTATATTTGAGTAGGATTAGTTAAATTGGATATCAATTAATATCAAATTTTAATATTGAATATTATCAAAAATAGGGTTTCTGACTATACAATCACTTTTTCCTCTCTCTATAAATATTAAATGCAATCGCAAACCCTGATACTAAACATAACTAAAAAAAATATCTTCCTTCACCTTAAAACCATAGGTGTGCTTGTGATGGATATAAAAATTAAAAACTAATGATGTGTAATGGGATTATCTAACCCCAACCACCTTTTGTTATTATTAACCACTACCTGCATATGTAATATTATGATGTAAATCAAGCCACAAGTAGCTCTCAAACCTAGTTTGATTGTTCATATGTGCTCCTTCACTATATGTATGTACCTTATGATTTATATTTAGTACTTGGAAATGATTGATATGAATTAGATTTTTTATCTTTAAAACTTGGTTTATGACTATTCCTAGTGATAAAATCACAAATTAGGAAGAATATGGTAGATTTGTTTAATGTGAAATAGTGTATAGATGTGTACTAAATAAGTTACAAGATTGCAATCAATTAAGGATTTTATTTATATATATATATATATATATATATATATATATATATATATATATATATATATATATATATATATATATATATATATATATATATATATGAGTCTAATTGGGTAATTGATCACACACTAAGATGATTAAAAAGTATGGGATAACCCTGAGGAAATGTTTGATTTTATAAAGTAGTCATTGCTAAGAGAGGGTTAATACCATTTGACTTAGGTTAATATCAACTAAAAATACTAATTGATCTTATTGTTACTGACCCATTTACATGTCAGATAAACTAAATGCCAAAATATGTATATATAGGATAGTGATCATGTTTTTATTAGACACAGATGTTCATGTAGGTATGTAACAACATAACAAAAGGATCAAATTCATAAGGTATCATGTAGGTGTGAGATAATTGTGGGTTAGGAACATATTTATGCATGTAATTAATGCATGGTAAATGTATCTCAATATTGTCATTGTAAAGTAAAATAATGCTAAATTTTATTATCTACAGTAAGGAATATGGATTTTCAAATGTATTCTAATAATATTTATTTACTGACAATGAGTTGAGTTGGTAAATGTTTGTATTGAGTCAAATGGGTAGTTTTTTGAGTTGATCTAAAACACCAAAAATGAACATCCATGAGAGATCATGGATCTTAAAAGGTGTACCATATCCACCATATATGTAATTTATTTATGTGGCATCTTGGTTGCATGGTACTTATAACCTTAGTCTTAGGTGGAGTAAATACAAGTGGATGTATTATATGAACTATAATTAAATGATCCACAATCCAAATTATAACCAAGATGTAAAAATACTCAACACCATAAAAAATAAAGTGAATACTGTATAGTATAATTATGATTAATAAAATAATACATCAATCAAAAGGATCCATAATGGATAAACTTGTGTTTGGAAAGTATGTAATATGAAAGTGGACAATGAACAATAAAAAAATAGAATGTGACAAGAAATCCACAATTGATCAAGCCATATAAATAATTAAATGGAATAGAGAAATAAAAAACCACAATAAATCTTTAAATGTGAATAAAATAAGAATCATTATTAGATAATTAACCTTATTTGGTTCCTTTAGTATATTTTTAGGTTTATCTTAAGTCTCATTTTATGTGTACATTTATTTTATTTATTATAAAATGCACTTTACTATATTTATGAAGTGTCACTCACCTCTCTTCTCCACTTGTTGGCTTTGGAATTACTTGCATAATTAACTCCTCCCCCCACATGGCACACATATCCTCCTCACTTGTAAGAAGATTAGGTACACTTAATACACATACTAATTCTTGTACATGTAACTCATTATTACTTTTATTTATATTTATTGAGATCATCTCTTTCATTATTCATTTTTACAATCAATCTCTCTCTCTCTCTCTCACACACACACACACATTATTCTTTATATATACTTAGAGTTTCATTATTGTAAGACTTTTAACATATTGTGGGGTTTTTCTTCTTTTGATGATTTCTCCACTTCTCAAATCTATCACCTCAACTTTGTGGTTTGCTTTCAGTTCTAGGTGAAAATGTTCCTTAAAAAATTTCATTTCTAGTTCAATGTTTTAAATCAATATTTTAAAATATTATTTCATGGAATTAGATCCATGGCTTATTTTAACATTTGAATCTTTTGAGCATGTGCAGATTTTAAGGTGAAAAGGGAGAATTTTTCCTCTTTCATTTTTCTTCCATTTGCATTTATCTAACCAGTTTTAATCTTTGTGAGATTAAGATTTAGTGTAAAATAAGTTTTTTTATCTTCTAATATTACATTTTTCTTTTTAATTTCAAGAACATTTATTTTACCCTTGTAATAATATTTTGCCTTCTAACCTCTTTTTGTAGGTTTTTAAAACAAGTTTTTTAATTGTTGAACTATTTTTCCACTATAGCCCATTTAATAAAGGGTGTATATATATATATATATATATATATATATATATATATATATATATATATATATATATGTATATATATATATATATATATATATATATATATATATATATATATGTATATGTATATATATATATATATATGTATATATATATATATTTATATATATATATATGTATATATATATATATATATACATATATATATATATATATATATATATATATATATATATAGTATTTTTTTCTATAATTATTCTAGGTTTTGTTAATATAAAATCTAAGAACATAGTTTCAGAATTTTAAATAAACCTAGATCATGGTTTGAGATAAATCATCAAAAACATGACTATATTTTAAAAACAAATGACTATTTTTTTTTCAAATGATTCAACATGATTTTTTTTATAATTAAAATAAAAAACAATAACAAATAAATTAATGATGATGATATAATACTTAATAAAATATACGAATATATAACATGATAATCAAAACCATAAGTGAAACCCTAAGGAAAGAGATAGGGAGGCAGTGTTTATAGCATGATTGTCTCTCAATGGAAATCTAAAATATACCTTTATACAATGGATTTGATGATGGATAAGGGATGGATAGATGTTAAGTTAGTTTTTATCATGTAAAATGAGTGACCAAAAGTATAAAATTAATTGGGTAACTCTATAATGGAAATCTCTCATGTTAATTCCTCAGGGATAAGACTAAATCTAGCCAAATTGGAAGCTTGTTTATCTATGGCATTTGAAAAAATAAAAGGATTTGTAAATGCGGTAAGAATAATTTTACATGAGAAATATTCAAGAATTGAAATAGAGGGAGGTATCCAAGATAATTATCGTCATCCTATTTATGCCACAGTGGTCTCTAGAAATGATCAAGTGAATCTTTTAGTCCATTTTAAAGCTAAGATAACACTCAATTTTGATGGATGGAAGTGATCCTATGTAAGGAAGAGTGGATTTATTTGAATGAAATGATATTTAGGTTTAATTTCTTTTAGCTTAGCCATAGATGGATCATAGGCCACTAGCAAGTATTAGTTGACAATAAGATAGAAGTCAAACCTTGTGTTATAATCATCTGCATAGTAATTTTTGACTCTAATAAAGATAAAGACTTATTTTTAATGAATATTACTTGGATTAGGAGAATATTATGCTATTGGCTAAACCTTTACATCCTAATTTGAATCCCCATATGGCAAATTTTAATAATAAACTAATATGGTTATGGATTCTAAACCTTCCTCTTGAGTTTTGGAGCAATAATATCTTTAAATCCATTGGTAATTCTAGTGGTTAATTTTGGCATGATGATATGATAACAAAATAAAGAGGCCATTTAACCTATCCCAGATATTAGTTAATGTTGATGTTACTAAAGAGCTTTCATCTCAAATGGATCTGATTATGAGGGATAAAATTTGGGTACAACCCATTGATTGTGAAGGGTCACCTTTTAGGAGTGATATATGTTTTCATACTAGTCATTTGGTCCGTGATTTTTCAAGCACTAAACATAAAATAGGAAATATTTAGCGGAGGGATGTGGGTCTACAACATAGAATAATTTAAGTTACTATTGAGAGTGAGGATTAAAGTGAAAATCTAAATGTGGCCTTAGAAACACCAGTGTAAATGCTATCTCCATTTACAAAGGAAGTAGCCATGGATTATCAAAATAACACTACATATAAATCTAGTTAGAGATTAATGGATTAAACTCCATATAAGTACAAGCTAGAAGGTGAAGGTTTGTTAGCTAGGATTCAATTATTGAATCATAAACCAAGTGATGTTGTTGAACTCTCCATTCCTATTTTGCATGATTTAGGTGAATGAGGTGAATGGATGATGGTGAGTAACAAAAGGAAATGAAAAATAAAGGAAGAGTTAGAACCACTTAATATGACCCTTGGACCATGAAATAAAAATTAACTATGAAGGGTCTTATATCTATTTTGGTTTAGTTTCATTTAATTGACTTATGTTATTTTTATGTTATTATTGTAGTGTTGGGTTGTATTTTGATCCTTTTACCATAAATTATTGTAGTATTTAGTTTTGATGGCCATGCCTATATGTTTTTATGTAAAGGGTAGGGTCCCTATTTAAAATCCATATTTACTACTAATAATTAAAAAAACATGTGTTTTTAAAGCTTTCCATTGAGGTGCTTAAGATTTTTTAAAGCATTAAAGGAAATTTTTTTTAACTTTTGGAACACTGTAGCAATACCTTTTTTTAATGTCCTAAAACATTTAATTAAAATTTGGGTGCATTTTTATTTCAATTTTTTTTTCATTTCAAGTGTTTTTTTAATAAGGAATTTATGAGTTTTTTAATAAATAATTTATGTTTATAATAAAAATAAAATTTGATGTTTTTTGGTGTGAAAATACATTTACAAGATAAATGATCTAATTCCTTTCAACTTTGATTTAATTATGACAATTTTTTTTAAACAAAGCAATTTAGCTCAAAATATTATTACTCATGTTTTTTATCATAAGTATTTTTCAACTTTAGAAATTTTGTCACATGAATATTTTTAAATGTTATTTAAATCAATCAAAGCCTCTAATAATTTATTATTTTCAATGACAGCTAATTTTTTATCTTTTTCTCTCATGGATTTTAAATTGACTATTATTTTAGTTTTTTAAAAAACTATGTAAATTATTTTTAAAATGATGAACTACTCTTAAGAAATAAATTGCATGTCATATGACACTTTAAATACTTTACAAACCTATTTTATTGAATAAATACAAACTATGAAATCTTCTATTGATGTTTTAAATGAAAAATTTATATTTTTTCCATGACTCTAACTTTCATAATGGTGAAATGTATTGTGTTTCTCAAACAACTCAAATTTCTTTGAACATTTATTCTACCAACTATGGCTTAAAAATTATGACCTTTATGGGATATTTGAGTAGGTGGTATTGATAAGTGTGAAATAGTATTATTGAACATATTTTGACTAAATCAAATCCAAATTATAAAGGTTTGGCTATAATACTTCAAATGCTTCAAATGAAAAATTGGAATCATATTGTCCTCCTCACTACATGACTTATAATGTAATATTTTTTTATTATAATGCTTGAAATGATTATGATTTTATTAAAAATGTTAAAAATTATGCACATCGTGGAAAACATGGCATCATATCTCTAAATGTTATAAATTGCATCCATGTAAATCTTATGTTAGTTTCATTCATGACACTTCCCAGTTTTGCCAAACTAACAATACATCTAATCTAAAGTTAAAAAAAAATAGATTCATAAAGACAATGTTTCTTCTAGAGACTTTGAGGTGTCTTTATATGATAGTTATTCATTTTCTTCATGGATAATATCATTTTTATTCCTTGATTTTTGTTGCAAAGGAAATATGCTTTGATCATTTTTACTAACTTATTTTTCGTGCAGGATGTCACACTTTGTGATGAAAGTTGTATTTGTTCCATTTGCCTTGGTGTAGATCTATTTTTATTACATTATGTATGTAGATCATATTCAATTATTTAACTTGAAAATTTAGTGTTATATTTCAATTTTTAAAGGTTTCATGGATCATTTCTCCTTTTTTTGGTCTTTATTGCATTACAATTGACCACATTTTATAAAGAGGATTCATGGATATTCTTGATGATCAAACTTTCTTTTTTGTGACTTTTTGTGGTACTTTATAGTATTTCATATCTCAAACTATTATAATTCCTCTTGAAGGATGTTTCTCTTAATGGGTAATATTATGTAATTTTAACT
Source organism: Torreya grandis (assembly GCA_037957365.1). Taxonomy (NCBI): domain Eukaryota; kingdom Viridiplantae; phylum Streptophyta; class Pinopsida; order Cupressales; family Taxaceae; genus Torreya; species Torreya grandis. The sequence continues at coordinate 122 of JARHVA010010714.1, read as the reverse complement.
CCCTTCCTTATTTTTAACAGGTTTTATCCACCTTTTAATTCTACAATTAAGCTTAAGGGTAAGTGTTTCAAAATTAACCTTATTTAGTATATTATTATGTTTATCCAAAGTATCCTCTTATT
>JARHVA010010713.1:135000-137837 GCA_037957365.1 Torreya grandis | reverse complement strand
AATATTTTGTAAATTTATTTAAAAATAGCCAAATGGAAAAAATATCCCCTTAAAGACACCATATCAAGCACACAATATAAAATATTTATTTTTTCTTATCATAAATATTTAATCACAAAATATGTGAGGCAACTATTTATAATCATTTGAGAAAAGTAATAATCAAAGGTAAATTATGTCCATTCACCTTCCAACATAATTTGAATATATTTGTAATATTTATTTATTGTCTTCTATCATTTATTGCCAATATTCATATATTTTCCTTATATGTATTAATAGAATACACCTATATGATCCAAATACTTACCAACACATTGTGTGCATCTAAAATAATATAGGAAACATATCTCAAAATTATTAAGCTACAATCCTCTAAATTTAATTCTACTTCAAATTTCATTCATGTATCTAATAATCATAAAATGTTGACTACAAAAATGAACTTTGAATTATTTTATCTTTTAATTTATCATAATAATATGTTATCTCTTGTTTTAAATATTCAAATCTCTCATATGTGATGTCTCATGCTATATCTACAATGATTATCCAAATCCTGATAAGGTGAACTTCCTTGATGTATTTAAATATCACTCTCAAACCCGCAACATCTAACAATCTCATGTTAATAAATGAACATTCTATTTATGGTGTTTAATGAAGGACCATTCTCTTTATAGTATCTCAAGTCATTGACTCTCATCTCAAGAAAATAATTTTTACAAAAAAAAACTAATTATCACCTCTTAATCGATGAAAATCATGATGCTCTCCTTAGTTATAATCTCCACTAGCAATATCATCTCTTTGATATATAATCTTTAAAACATGAATACTCTCCTAATATTAACAACATGGATAACCATCAAGCTTTATAAAAAAAAAATGAATGTAAAACATATGTACATATACAGTTATCTTCTAAAAAAAAAGATAGAATATGCATAGGGCACCCATAAAATAGGTATTATATAGGGTACCATGGTTGAGTGGATAGTTTATGGGTTTTAATTTTTATGAATGTTATGTATATTATCTTCAAATTATATAATTAAATCTAAATAAATTATTGTAGTATTAAATTTACTATGAATAAAATAATCTTTTGATTTAAAATGAATTAATTTATATATTAATTTTATTATATTTTAATATAATCTATGATATTTAATTAATATATTAAATTATTTTTATTAATAATTTTATTATATATAATATTATCAATATAATATTTTATTTGAAAAATATTAACATATATTAATTTTGAGGTTTATATCTAAGATTTGTCATATACCACATGTATTAATGATTTCATTATCTTCCTTATGAATTTTTTATTTGCATTGGGAAGAAATATATATTTCCAATGGAAAATGGTTTTAATATCTACTAAATGTCCAAGGTATAATAATTTTTTAGAATAAAACCTATCAGATGATGCTCAAATAGACATCAAAATAAATGCTAAAACTACATCATGATGACTAAATGAACATAAATTTAAGGATAACCTTCATTTTTTATATCTCACTCACATTATAATAGTCCACCACCCCTAACTACCATTTTAATTTATGCTTATGATTATTGAAAATAGTTAAATAAAAAAATTCAACAATTAAAGCAATTAAAACATGAGAATGGAGTGGAGTGGAGTGGAGTGGAGTGGAGTGGAGTGTGTACAAAATTCAAAATAGGAATGGATAGGAACATTCAAGGGATGGAGATTGGAGCATTGATGATGCAGATCTATACTGTGATCAAGATAATTCATCTATTTTTCTCTGAAGTGCTGGTGGTATACTTGTTTTAGGAAAAAAGGTTTTTTATCCTAGAAGAAAGAGTGTGGTTGAGAAAATCACATTCCATGTGAAAATAGAACATTCACTCATGTGCTTCAATATAAAAATGATTTCTTGTGTAATATACAATACTCATGATCATGGGTGATTCATATATGATATAAACTAGCTAAAATAAGTATTGAATAACTGTGCACAAATGAACATATGTATAATAGAGTGAACATAAGCATGTCCAAATTGTTGTATTTTGTTGAAAATTTGATTGTTTTGTATTTTTTCCACATATATATGAAGAATATAATAATATGTAAAATAAATAACACATCCAATGAATGTGGATAGTCAAAATTTAGATTTTTTAGAATATCATTCAGCGTTGGATAATGAATATCGTCAAACCTCCATAAGTCATCATCATTGTGCTCTTCATTCCATTCATGCTTTATAGAACAAATTTGTGACCCATATCTCATTTCAGAATATGTGGTTGTGTTCAAGACCATCATGGAGAATATGGATTATGCTCGCTTAAAATTTTAATGTAAGACATCATTAAAATGTGCATTGTAGCTTCCATTTAATGTAATAATGTGTTACCAAATGTAATTTCTACCTGAGTTCCTATGTTTATAATGAATAATAGTGTATTCACCACTTTGGGACCACATGCCACTATTATTGTGATGTGGCTTATAGAATATTGAAAAAAAATTTATATTTTGTAATTAATCATGATCATTCCATGTTTAATTGAGGAATTCCGGTGTACATATATTTGGGTCTTTATCCTCACCACTTGTTATATGATGTCTATATTTATCCTCAATGAAAACATGAATAGTAAAAATATTATTTTTGGAACACTTGTCATTTATACATGTATGATACTATTATGAAGCTTTAATAGGATAAGGTGTGGTTTTTATAATCTATATAGTCCTTTTATCCTTATGTAAATTTGAACATGTACCTATAACATGTTATGCAAATTTATAAAAATGACAAAAGTGCTTACCATCATGAGTTTCT
>JARHVA010010713.1:5000-130000 GCA_037957365.1 Torreya grandis | reverse complement strand
AAACATCAAACCACTCGGAAGACATGATTTTTAAGAAATAAAAATCCGAAACAACATATGCTTCAAAAGGATAATGTTATAGATGTGCCTTCATATAAAGTAGTTACAAATAATTTTTTAAAGCATTAAGTTATTGAGTGTTTCATAGATGTAAATCAAGGTTAAAATATCATGGTTGACCCAACTTGTGAATTCAATATATGTACCTAGAATTTATTTACATCATAGGTATATGGCATAGAACACGTGAAAACAATTACTACATATTATTTTTATGTTGGACCTATTAAATTTAATGTCACACTTAGATCCAAATTATGTTCTATTGTACTGCATGTTAGTCCATTTCTAACTAAATATAATGCCAAAATATCAAAATCATGGTTACTAGCAATGAAGGAAAATATATCATAATAAAGATACCAAGTAAAAAAGCTTACCTAAATAACATGACACACTCTCTAATTATAATATGCACACATATGGAACATTTCCTTAAATAAATTTATTCATTTACCACTCCTCGTAGATAATGGTACTCCTCTTGAGATCATTGGATAGCTTATAAATTTACAAACTTTATAAAATAAAAAATTGTTCCAATTATAACCAGAATAAATAAATCATAGATCAAGAAGTAATTGGTTCTAAAAACCACGACACCTTTTACTACCTCTTCATGAATATATATTCCTATGAGATATTTGTAAAGTGCTAGATATTCTCCAATTCTAGATATGACACTTATGAATGGTCCTTGGCAATATCATTAGTTTTATGTATGATATTTTGAGTTTAGATAATTGTGTTAGAATTCCTTAAATGGAATCATAATCTAAACCTTTCTTACCAAATGTTCCAAAAATCCAAAAACATTCAAATAATTCAAAAATATAAAAAATATTTGGCATACACATGTTTACTAGCTCTCTAGAATCTATGTTGTTTACTTTATGCTAGTAGATAACATATAATTTATTTTATATACACACATATATTTTATGCATAATTGAGCATGATAAAATCATATGCTAGATACATGATACATGCACATACATATGTTGAACCATTCCTCTACCTATGTAAGACACTATATTGAGGTAATATGCTTCCTTGATCATGATTGATACATGTTATATTATTTTATAGTCAGTTTAAATTATCATGTTGAGCTTATATATTTACACATGCCTATACTTATGTTTAAAACTTACAAATTATACTTTATATGCTATGCTATAGGACACTTATTTCTAACACATATATGTAGGGACTACTATGATATTCTTATAATGGTTGCTTATACTTCATATATTAATTTTATGCTTCCCTTGAGTGTAATTTTTTACATTGATATCTTATCTTTCTTTTGGAACATTTAAATATGTTCATTTCTTGTAGTCCATTGTGATACTAATGTTTATTTTACCTAGTGTGTGTACATATAAATATGTATTCCCTTTGAATATGCAACATATGAATATGCCCCTTGTTCACAATCTCTTTAGACCACTTTTACATGAAATTAGTACTCTTGTTTGTGTTATTTTTTTTATTCTATTTTTTTATTATCAGTTTATAGACATTTCAATGATCCATATCATGCATATTAGGGATTTTTTTATCACATACTATCAGCTTCATTCATATATATATTTCGACATGGTACTCCTATATATTAAATTATTGAAACAAAGATGCTATATTCATCTTATCCTTTTGAGGTAAGATGACTACAAGATTAAATTACTATCACCTCAAAAGGTGGAGGGGATAGGGTAATGTCAATGGGATAATGTCACAGAGATATGAATTCAAACATACATAATTTATAGAATTGGTATAATTTGATACAATTTCTATGATTCATATATACATTTGGGTCAGAATCCTATACATGGGGCATCAATTTTTTTAGTTCTAGGATAATTTTTTTCACATTTTTGATATATATTATAAAAATTTATAGATCAAATGTTAGATTATAATATATACTCCATATTGATTCACATTAATAGTGCACATACCACACAAGTGCACCAAAAATTGTAAATACATATATACGCTATTTTACCAAAAACATCATTTTTAGCCTTTCTTGACATATCAGTTGGATTTTTTGGGTAGTTTTTTCAATATTAAACACCCTAGATGCCTTTGTCACTATATATTAACTTTATTATACCAATTGGCCTTAATTATTGTACATTTACACTTGAGTTGTATGATTGAGATTCATTAATCTCAATGGTGGTGTCATAATTCACCCTTGCATCAAATTAAGGGCATAATTACCATTAAATATCCCTATTCAAACATATCCAAGTTTTATTTGTGAACCTATATATCTAGTTCTTTATAAGGAATAACCTTTACCAAATAAAATTACCATTGGGAAACATGATTGCATCGATACACATATGTACTCATTTCTTTCTCTCTTTCTTTTCAAGCATTTTAATTATTTAATTTTAGATTATATGCACTAATTTATAATGTAAGATGATATTGTTTATAGACCATACAACAATATCAAACTCACTAGTGTAAAATTTAGCAGGGCTCAAGTAAAGGTAAGGTGTGTTGTATACACCAAGGTACCATTTCTTTCCTTTAAACTAATGTCCATATTCATTATCTAGTGTCTATACTTATAAATTCATCTAAATTTCAAATATTTTAAAATGTATGGGTTGGCATATTTATCTTATCTAACCATTACATGATATATTTTTTTTATAAATACTAATCAAAGCCTACTCATTACTCATCTAGTAAATACCGAGAAAAAACCTATCCATCTCAATTTAGTCAATTTCATAACTTGTTCTACTACCATATTCTTCTCTATTTGTATATTAGTAATATGATAAATATATATAGGTATAAAGCATTAAAATAATATCCATGTATATTATTTTTTAAATCATAAGTTACATCATTTCATGCCCTTGAATATAATATATTTCACCCTTGTGCACATACAAGCCAACACCTAGGGGATAAATACATATGGACAAGGTCCTATTTGGAGTATTGAATATGTATGAAATAATCATTGATATAGGGTTCCTTGATGACAGATTGAATTTTTTATCCCACTAACCCATTTTTTTCAAAGTGACATGACCAAAGGTGAATAACTAGTGTTTGATCAAGGGAGTGACATTCATAACTTATGTGCACAATACAAATAGACTATTAAAAATGTGACAATGAAACCTAATAGGTACATGTGAAATATTCAAAAAAAAATATGAGTTTTGTATTGTATACAAAGAGAACCATTCACTTTAGTGTCCTCAGATTGACTGTAGTGTCAAGGCCATAAAAAATACATTTTTAGAATTTGATAATGGGATCGATATATTGGGTCTACCTATTTCTATATATGCACATCTCAAATTTGTCTACACATTATGAATCCAATTAATTATTATCCCTTTTTTTATAGTATAATTATTATAATATCAATATGCATTATACTTTATATATTTAGTAATTTATAGATTCAATATGTAATATTAGACAAATTAAATTAATTACCCTACTTTAGAATAGTTTTTTTCATTTATTTGATTAGGTTATTATTCATTTTAACCTTATAGTTATTCTTAAGATGATTAAATTTAGTGAATCCAACCTCTGATGCTCCTTGCATAAACCCTTAGCTTTCCCTATAATTTTTTGATTTATTATTTATGACTTATAAATATTTTAAAATCATATTTTCATTAATTACAAAGCAATCTATTATGTTCAATATCAATACATATAGCAATTACTTCCTTGCATAGCATATCATTGTATTCATTTTGTGTTATTTCCTTTTCATTGTTAAATAAATAAAATATATAATCAAATCAAGTAAACAAATTAGTCAATATGAAGAGATTGATTTAAATCAAAATTAGAATTTAATCCATATTTACAAATCTTATTGCAATAATATTAAACCTATTCCTCCTAACGCTACAGAGGGTGATAACTATTGTGATTCTAATGAGGTCCATGTTATCACTACTTAAATGGGTAAGATATCCCATCCTATAGTTTCAAATGAATGTAATCAATATATCCATCCTCAATCCCATTCATAGCCCACATCTCCTCTAGATCGGGTGTATATGCATATTCAATCTGAAATACCTACGGTTTGATATTTTGAAATAATTAAAAATTAAATAATTGCTATGGAAAAGATAATAGGAGAGTGTAAAAATAATTTTAGTTCAAATATCACATCATTGGAAAATCAGATTACATACCTATAGAATTCAAAATAGGCTAGTGTTAATCATGTGTTTACATCTTCACTTATCATTGTTATACCCAACACGGCTTCATATCTAAATGAAAATATTAAATAGAATACATATACAAAATGTGACTCAAATATTATTAAAAAAACTACCAGGATTTGAAGTGAAATTCTAAGATAAATGATTAGAAACAAAGTGAAAACAATACCTCCTATTAGAATATCAAAATATTATTATACATATCATAGAATACATGGACATCATACATATTATTTTTGGGCCTTTAAGAATTATAAAATAAGTAAAATTGATAATGGTGATCCTTAAATATATACATGAATTAAAACCACCCACACACCTTATGTGTGCATCTCCTAAAACATAAGTTAAAAAAGAACAAACATGGGTACAAAAGGATAATTTAGATAAAAGTAGTTGGATGTTAATAAACTAGACCAAGAGAAGGATGAAAATCTAGGTCTCAATAGTGATATTGGAATTTTAAAAAAATATGGTTTTGGACAACAATGTCTAAAAAACTTTGGTTATCATTTTCAAGGATTTGGGAAACCATGCACAGGTCATCATTCATATCTCCACATCTGATCATAATGATTGACTAGGCCTATGATTCATTGGAAATACTAATGCACATAATTTAAGGATGCATATTAATTTTATTAGTGCTAGTAAATAAAAACTCATAAATAGAAATAGATCCAAGGGAAATACATAAATAGAACAAGAAAACTAAAAATTAAAACAAGACAAGTTACAAAAGGATGCACATGGTAAGCATAAAAGCATTCTCAAGATAGTATTTTTAAGAAATAACATTCCAAAGTAAAACATGCATCAAAAGGATATTATTACACATTTTACTTAATATAAAGAAATTTCAAATCATTCCTCAAATAATCAATTTATTGAGCCTTACATAGATGGAAACTAAGGTCAAAATACTATGGCTGATCCAACTTGTGAAACAAATTTATATGTACTTGGAATTTCTTTACATCTCTAGGATATAGCATGGAACACGTGAATACAAATATTTCTTATTATTTTCCTATCTGATCTATTAAACAGAATGTCACATTTGGATTAGAATAATACTCTATTTTACTGCATATTAGTCCATCTTTGACTAAATATAATGCCAAATCTACAAAACCATAGTAACTATAAAAGAAGGAAAATATCACTCAAGAAAAGATACAAAGTAAAAAATTAATAAAATATCATGATAAACTCTCTATTTATGATATGTAAAAATATGGCGTCTTTCATTTAGGAAATGTTATTCATTAACCACTCCTCATAGATAATGGTCCTCCTCTTGATATCAATGGATAGATTCTAAATTTTTAAACTCTCCAAAATCAAATAAAAATCTTCCAATTATATTTACACCAAAGAAACCATAGTGTGACAAAAAATGGGTTTCATGAACCACGACTCCTCTAATTACCTCTTCATAACCATGTAGTCCTATAATACATTTGTAGAGTACCAAAAAATTATGCACTTTTAGATATGACACCTATACATGTTCCTTGGTAGTATCACCAATTTGGTGTACCATATTATGATTTCAGAGCACCCTATGACAATCACTTACATGGGATCATAGGATATACCTTTCTTTTCACATAGTCAATAAAATCAATAACATTAAAAAAGAATTAGAAATACCAAAAATATTAGGCATACATATGTCTAGTAGGTCATTGGAATATATGTTGTTTACTTTAAGTTAGTGGATAACATGTCATTTATTTTATATGGACACATTCGTATCACACGTTCTTGAGTGTGATAAAAGTATACACCACATACATGATACATGCACCTGACCTCATCTAATAACAATATCTCTGGCTGTAGGGTATATTATAATCCTTGGATGAATAATAGAGGTGGGATATGAGCTAAAGATATTTGGATTTTTTAGGTGTAGAAGGAATGAAATTAACCATTTGAGCCCCCTGACAACTATTAGTAACTTGTGGCAACTCAAACTAATCCATGTATCAATAATATCAATATAATAGTTCAAATTTAAGTAGTGAACCAATAGAAGATGTGATGTGTTCCTTAACATTATATACTTGTGAGCTGACGTACATCCAAAAATTTATGTATGTAATAGGAAAGGAACATGTAAATAACACCATGAAATTTTACACTAAGAAAAGATAAATAGAATTAGTCATTATAATAATGATGAGTGGAGAAATAAAAAAATATGAAATCTAAAACCCTAATGGAAGTGAAAATATATAACAAAACCCTTATATCAATCTAGGATATTAAACAATATTTAGTAATAAACACACTCACCGATATGTTTTATCAAATTTGGGAAAACATATAGGATATATATTATCCTAAGTGAAAAATTATTATGGAAAATTGGGAAGAATAATATTATAATAACTTAAGCATTCACTTATTTGAAATTTGATATTTATATAAATATTATAATTATGGAAAGTGTAAGAGAAAACATGAACTTAGCTAGAAAAGAATGTTCTAGTGTGATTCTAATAGTGAGACTAGATTTGGATTTGGTAGGAGCCCTAGACAATAACACCCTAATCTAGATAGGAGATCATTGTGCACCTATTTGGATTGAGGCCAACCCTATCTATAAAATAGTGTAAATATCAGATTATAGGTTTTGATCACTTCATTAATATTTTTTTTAACCAGTGCATAAGCTTATGATCAATTGCAAAAACCACTATATGTTTTTTATCTCTTAAAACTGTAATTCCTCTTCATGTAAATCCCAATTCTAATAAATGAATAAAATGGTTTATTATATGAATTTAGGCATGACCTTAAAACCCCTTATGTTAAACACTATCTACATATTAATACTACGAAGAGGGATCAAACTTCATGTAGTTCTTCCATGCTATGGTGGTGTGTGAATAAGTTGCATAATATGTTAGATATTGGTGCGATATTAATTTAATTGAGTGCTTCAATCATGACTCATGTCCTTAGATATGTATTAATAATTTATCTCATGGTTATTGGGACTATGTAATCATAAATGGGAGAAATATGGAATTTAATCTCAATGTAGAATTAAAAAATTTATGCTTTTTAGTATGAAAGTCTTTTGTGTGTAAAATGGTTTGGAATGTGCTTTTATCATAGTATTTCTTTTAAGTAGTTATTATTTGGTTAGAAGACAACAGAGCAGGGCACTCCTATATAATGGCGAATTTTTGTCTAATAGCGACAAAAAATAATTCTATGGGTTTAAAATATTCTAAGTGATGGTTGGGACTATTGGAATGAGAGATAATTAAATTTTGAGATTGTACATCATATTAGAAGAGTGATTTTCCAATTAAAGATGGTCAAAAGTTATAAAAGTGCCCTAGAATAGGTCATGAGCTAAGTGTGTCAAAAGAATGGTCATAATTTCATTTTTTTAGCTCTAATGTTAATCTATGTGTCTACAGAGTGAGAGATATGAGATTATAATCCAGCAATCTATGTAATAGGATATGAGGAGGTTTTGGTAACCTTATAAATTGCCTCTTTGGGATAGCTTGAAATTGAAGGATATTTATCAATTTTGATACTCTAGTGACTATTTATTTTACTTTATTCTCTTTTATGATATTTGACTTCATTGTTTGGTTTGATTTGAAAATTTAAATATTAAATTAGTTGGAGCATTTGGTGCACATTTGAGTTTATTCAAAGCTATGAGTTTTACTTCTCTTTGTTTGACTATATGGCATAACTCATCAAAAGAATTTAATTTGTGAAAAATGATGGAATAATGGAGTGATGATAATAAAATTTGTGTGAAGATATATTACAATTCATACCTAAAATAGAATTGGTCATCTTAGATAGAATAGTCTTGTATCTAACAAAATATTTATTTATTGAGTCATTTGTCCCTAGGTTGATTTTTTTAGTTTGTGCATAACATAAATTTTCACCAATTTTTATAGAAACATGTAGTATAAATAGATCTTCCAAAAGGCTGAATGATCTAACTAATTGGATTAGAATATCATATAACCATTGAAAAACATAATATTTGAGGCTTATTTTGAATATCTCAATTAAATATTTGTGATTGTATTGTTAGTCCAAGCATTCTACATGAAATGATCAAAAATGTTGTTCAGGATCATCTTTACCTTCATAAAGTTGTACCATAAGAGATATAAAGCCTCATGGTAATGGGTAATATGCTATCCCTGGTGGATAAATATTATGAATAAAATTATGGAAGTCCATTGAATTTTAGATATAAAGAAATGTTTATCTAATAGTAACACTCTAGCATGCATTTTTTTTAATAATCTACTAGAGAGAGTGTGTATTAGGTGAGGTTGGTGGTGGACCATGCATGGTAATAAAATGAGGTCTATGATGCTATGAATAAATATAAATACCAATATTTCAAAAACCATTTTATTACCCCACACCTAGGGATAATGTCACTTATGTAACTATAGATGTTGATATGCAGATACAATAAACATCATAAATTGGAAACCTAAAGTGTGAGTATGCATAACTCTAAAATGAACATTCTATTTTTATTTAAATGATGCAATCTTAAATTGATGTGTAATATTAAATGCTAAGATTAATTTGATATCCTTATCCACCTATTTGGGGCACTAATTAGTCCCTAATGGAAATCGGATAATTATTTAAATTTATTATGATCTATTCCATTAATTTAATTAGGATAAATTCTATCAGAGCTTTTAGGATTATCTTGATTGTCGTGCATAATGTAATTATCTTGATCATATTATTATATTAGGAAATAGTCCTAACATGGTGCATTTCATCTTATAGTGTTATGTAAGATAATATTAAGTTGTTGAGAAACAACTTAATATTATAATATTGTGTGTGTATTTATGGAGCACAAATAGTGTAAGTGATTGTTATCCATGTAACAATCAGATTAGAATAGGGGTTTGTTTATATATTATAGGGATGGTAGAATCCCAACTATAGGAAATAATTTTCCTATTTATTGTAATAAAGTTGATGAATAAATCATGTTATTGAGATTGATCAAATTATTTTGTGCCCTACACATGTTAGAGAATTTGGCTCCTCACCATTAATGGGGTAAATCCCATCAGTGGTATCAGATCCAAGTTCTCATAGAACTATCTATGTATTATGTTCAATTTTTTTACATCAAAAAGGATTTTTTAGTGGTGTTGTAGCGTAGACCATGTGAAATAATCTTTAGTTGTTTGTCCACCTTGTTTGCATACTACCAAAGGATGATTAGTGTAGACCATGCGTGACCCTATTGGTTCCATCACCCATTTTCATAATTCTTCCTTTCCATAGTGTTCATTTCTCTCTAAAGCTTATCCACCCATTGTTGTTCACTAGTTCATACATAGGGCATATTTGGTTTTCAATTTTGTCTCTGTATTAAAAAAATTAGAAAAATTATTTGGAATATTGTCAAAAAATATAATATCCTTACTGTTTCATAATGAAATTCAAAGTTTTTATATGTTTTGAAAAGCTCTTTCAGAGAATAAGTAAACCCATAAATGGTTTGAGGAATTTATATAAACTCAATGAACTATTCAAAGTTGAAATGAGGTATTTAAGAATTGTTTTTTAGATGTGAAGATCACCATCAAGCCCCTAATTTTGATTCATGGCAATCTAATTTGGTATTTCACCTACATTTCTATCTCCTCCCACCTTCGATGCATCTTCTCCTCCTCTTTCTCAATCGCTCATTGAGATCAAATCAGGGTTGTGATGTTGATGCCACGATAAGTGTGAGAAAGCTTAATAATATAGCTCAAAATATAGTGATCCACTCAACAACTTGTATCAAACTAACTTCAATCCTGAATGGAAACAACCATCTCAAACCCTATCTCTTAGTATATGTACTGTAGATCTCTTTTCACCATATTGTTCTCCTCTTCCTTCACTATCAGCCTCTCCATTCCCATCGAGAATGGAAGTTTTTTAGGGTGGTTCTATTGTTTTAAATTTAGTTTGGATTATTTTTTAAAGTTTTGTTTTTATTAGTTTAGTGTTCTTTAAGTTTTGTATTTTATAGTTTTTTATTTAGAATTTGATTAGATTTTAGTTAATCATGTTAATTTTCTTTTCTTTTTGTTTTTATTTTCGTATTTAGTTTCTTAAGTGTTAATTAATGTTTCATGAGTTTTTGTTTAGTTTATTTATATGTCTTTATGTTTAAATTTTTAGATGATTATTTTAGTTTAGTTTATTATTTTATTGTTAAAGTTATTGTTATTTAATAGTTTGATTTTTTTTTAGATATGTGGTTATTTTTATACATTTTATACCACGTTTTGATTTATTTATTTTTTATTTTTTATTTTTCAAGTCTATGAAATTTAGTATAAATTTTATTAGATATGTGTGTTTTTATTTTTTTAAATGTCAAATTTTGTTATTTTGTATTAATTTTTGATTTTTGGAGTTATTTATTTGTTTTTGAGTCAAGTTCATTTTAAAATTTGCGTGCTTCAAATAACTTAATGATTGGGCATTTTTTCAAATACAATTTGAAAGGCATTTTTCAATAAAATGGGATTGCTTGTAATCAAATGTATTGTCAGTTGAAATCAACATTCGAATTTATTGATCTATGTTAGAACTAGGTGGTGAATGTTAAGAAATAGTCCTGACATGGTGTGTTTCATCTTATAGTGTTATGTAAGATAATATTAAGTTGTTGAGAAACAACTTAATATTATAATATTGTGTGTATATTTATGGAGCACAAATAATATAAGTGATTGTTATCCATGTAACAATCAAATTAGAATAGGGGTTTGGTGGTATATCATAGGGATTGTAGAATCCCAACTATAGGAAATAGTTTTCCTATTTATTGTAATAAAGTTGATGAATAAATCATGTTATTGAGATTGATCAAATTGTTTTGTGATATGCACATTTTAGAGCCTTTGGCTCTTCACCATTAATGGGGTAAATCCCATCATGTTCATCACTAACATCATATTCAATGTGGACTTAATTTTGAAAGTTTACATTATCATATTTATAAAAAACATCCATAATATCCATGTTAGAATATATCGATGGAATTTTAGCATCCTTTATATGGATTCCAATTAATATAGCACTAAAACATAAATCAATAGAGGAGTTAAATTTCTTGACTGCCATTTAAAGTTTAAAAAAAAAAGTGTCCTAGTGGAATTTAATTGAATAAATAACTTCTTATTTATTGATGACTCTTTTCTCAATAAGGTCAAGAAAGGGAAATTTTGAGAATTCAATAAACTTGGGGATGAAATCCACCTAGTTTTGTAATTCCTCTATGTACCCACTTTCCTTTGTTGTTACATGTTCACATTATGACTAAACTTCAAACATCATTATCAATGTAGAGAAAAAAATTTAGGTTCCTTGATAAATGATCTTCTCAATCTAATCCTTTTATGCATTACCTATTTGGCCTACTTATTTCACTTTCTCTAGTGTCTCCATGTGAAGGGTTGATGAAGTAATTTTTGGTTAAATTGGTCTAATCAACCTATGTATCACTGAATTCAATTATACCATTTTTTCTGTTATCTCATCCTTCATTGCTTTACTCTTATCCATATTCTCAAAACTGGTGCCAATTTCTAGCTGCACATTTCCCTTCATCCTTTCTCTAGTCGACTTTCCCAAACGGGCTCTAAATACATTATCGTATTCAAATTTGATATCTATTTTATCATTTTCAACTATTTGAATTGTAACTTTTGCATATATATCTCTTTTTCATTTGTTAAAATCCATGAGATGGTTCTTGATTTATTTTATCTTTTTGAAAATGGAATTATGATTGTAAAAGTCCCAAATTCAATCTCCTTAGGGTCAAAAACTTTTATTCTTTTCCTTACCACCATGGACAACCAATCTAACATGTTATTTTCAAAGAATAATGTGGGGAAATAAATGAGAAAAATGGATCCAACATTACTAGGGTGCAAGAAGGTGTACTTTCAATTGTGGTACCTTGAGAAGAAGCTTCTCTTTATTTATTTTTCCAATTCTGTCAATTAATGTTTTTGGAAAGGAGATAACAAATAATTAAATATTTGAGGGAGAAGGCAAATAAAAAAGAATGATTTATTACAATGGGGAACTAGATGATATACAAAACAACATGTCATTTTAAATAAGAAATTTAGGGGTTGAATTCTCTACTAGTTCTTGAGACTGTGAGAAACTATCAATAGGAATTCCTTGAAAAGTTGAAATATTAAGAGAAGAGGAGATATTATCACCCAACCATTATATCTCGAGCTTTATAACCCTTCATGATGGAATTTTATTTTGAATAGTTTCTAGTTCTTGTTCATTATCTATCACTAAGAGTTCTCCACTTGGACCTACTTCATTTATTTTATCTAAGCAACCAAATTCATCTTCCCCAGGAGGTGTAGGGAAATCAATGTTTCCAAAATATAGTCGTTAACCCCTTGAGAGTCATTTCAAGTATTTCCCTTATTCTAATTTTAAGAGAAGTAGATATTTTCTTATCCTAATAAACTATAAGTAGTGGTTACATTGTGATGCCTTCTTTTTCAAAAATGGCATCCAATGTGACCTTATCATCTAACAATTACATTGGTACTTTCATTATGCCAAATTTAACTATCTACTTCAAGGTAAATAATGATTATTCCTTGATTCTAAAAATTTTATCATCATCATAATCCATCTATTAAAATTCAAAGTGTGAGAGATGTTGAAATGAAGGCCCAAGGTTA
This sequence comes from Torreya grandis, assembly GCA_037957365.1. Taxonomy (NCBI): domain Eukaryota; kingdom Viridiplantae; phylum Streptophyta; class Pinopsida; order Cupressales; family Taxaceae; genus Torreya; species Torreya grandis. The sequence goes on along the minus strand of JARHVA010010713.1, from coordinate 116,934 downwards.
TGTTCAATTAAGCCCCTTATATCAAATTCAAATATGTTTTTAAAACTCTTGAGATTACAATGAGACATGTATTATTCCACTATTTTGGATTTTATCAATGATGGACAAGTGTACCTACAAATGGAAATTATAAATTTCACCTTTGTTCTAGTTAAACCTATTAAAAACTTGTGTGTTTCAAAAAACTATCTCACCAGCTCCATTAATACCCACTAATCATTGAAATATTTTTAAAGTATGTAAGGAACAATTTCACATCCATTAATCCTCAGATAGTTAAATGTTGAGAATTATATGAACCAAGTCCCCCATATAGATATTTTTGTGGTAGCTACCATTGATATCCTTGTGTTGAAAATTTCATTCTCAAATAAATGAATAGAAAAGTGAATGAAATAATCTTTCACCCTCCTAAAATGTTAGGTGATTTCTCTCAAGGTTAGTTAGGGATAGAAAACATACACTTACTTTTTATTGAAGTTACCCACTATATACAAAGCATCAAAATATCTTCAACTAGTCATGGTTTAGACAAGATAAGAATCCATATAAAACTTTTATGTGACCTTCACTTCCATAAGTTTTATTTATGAATTACGTCACTAATTAGTTTTCCCTAATTGAGATATTATCTATTCTTATGAATGATCTTAATTAATTTGTACATCCACGTCTAAAACATTTTCAATTTTGGACTGCCCGCTATTTTATGCAATAGTATTATTATGTCATTAATCTCATTTTTAATGTTAGATCTTGTGACATTATTTATAACTCATGTTAAAAAGTTTCTTGGTTAGTCAACAATTAGTCTCAAGAGTCAAATGAGTAAAAGATTCTTGATCTATAAGATGTAAATTATCTATGTATCATGGAACCTAACATGCCACCAACTCACATTGTGAATCTCTCACTTCCCTTCTCCCTAAATTATGGTGCTCCATCATGACCAAAACTAACTCATGAGACTCCACCTAAATTGGAAACAATGTCACTTGTGTTGATCGACCATAAAAAATACTCTAACGAAAGTCAATTTTATGCATCATATTCATTATCTCCAAAATTTTTTTTTTACATCAATATGACATATTTTGGTATCTATAATGTTCTCCACATTGGATTTCAATGGTGAAAGAGGTATCACACTTTGAAATTGGTACTCCATGCTTACTTTTTCTTTTCTCATAATTGATTTTTTGGATTAGGGAATGAAAAAAATAAATTTTATGAGAAAGTCAACAATCGAGAGATATTTGCAAAAAGATGATTTAATTACAAATTTGAAAAAATAAAATAACTTAAAGATAAATAAGTTATTTTAATTACACCAAAAACTTGTACTCACAATTTTGCTTGTGTAAATTATTCTAGTGCCTCTTTTACATCCCATATGAGTTTCACCATCCTGTGTAATCATTGTTCTCTATTTTAGCTTCCCCTATACAATCACCTCATAACATAGTTGTATGGGCTCTCTTTGCATGAAAATGAGTAATAGATAAAATTTTCAAATTATCTATTTTTAATTTTAAATCCCACTCCTCTTTCTACCATAGACTAAAATAACAAAAATCAATTTTCAATTGCTTTTACAAAATTTTAAACTCTCTAAACTCACATTAAATTTTACAATGTCCGTTATTAATGGACCAAAATAAATAACAAAATCTACAATTTTATATTTTATTTTAAAATTTCATTAAACCCTACATAGGTCATACTACCTATTTCCTTGATTAAGAAAAAAATTAACATTTCTTCTCTTTTTTTTAATCCTCTCTATCTTGCACTTCTACGTAGCCATATGGCCTCCTTGTAAAACAAATCATTTTGTTGGATGTCTACTATTTTTTATATTTGCATTTTCCTCTTGGGTTATATGGTCTCATTTTAAGTAAAAAATTAATTTAATATTATCCTTTTTGTTGTTCATTTCCTTTTTGGTATCATTGTATAGTACTACGGCCTTCTATGTAGAAAGAAATATAATTTATTTTTTAAATATGGATTTTTATTCACCTCTTCCCACTTGCTATGATGTTGACAATTCACTACTGGTAGGGAAACATAAAATAAATTAATTTATTCCTCCTTTCAAACCTACAAGTTCCCCTATTATGCCATATGGATGTACGACATCTTCTTGACAACAAAGAACAAATTGTGATCTTTAAATATATTATTAGACTTTTCTTCACATTTTTTTATTGGTTGTATAATTTATATTAACCTTAAAAAAACATAGAGAATGGTATTTTCCTAGTGATGAATAAAAATATATAAAGTCATTTAGAACTTATGCATGCTTGAGTTGTGTATAATGACTTCAAAAGATTTAAGAGAGAAGAAATTTATTTTTTTATAATCCAAGGAAGAAATAATGGAATTTACAAGAAAATTAAATAACAAAATTTAAATTGGCAATGGCATTTGTATGTAATGAAGAGAAAAGAAATTAAATTTCATGGTCAGGGGAAGTGTAAAGCTTGTGTGCATGCTTATGAAAAAAAAAGATTTTAGTTACATAATTTGGGGAACTAAAAATTGAATTTGTATGACTTGGAGAAGTTTCTGATGAAATTGTACAATATTTGGATTTCAAAAATAAAATTACAAATTAAAATAATTAAAATTATTTCAATTGATTTATTATTTTTAATTTGCAATTGCACTATGTGCAAAATTAAAAAGTCAAATTTCATGACTAGAAAAAGTATTGAGGAACTTTTACACAACTTGGGAAAAGGCAAAACGTGATTGCATAGCTTTAAAAAGATTTAATGTTTTTTTTAATAAATTATAGGAAAGACAACAACTTTTTACATGAGGAATATTGAATGTGCTTTTGCAGAATTCAGGCTATAAAGTGTCTTGCCTATGATTTTAAAATTAATTAATTAATAACAAATTAAAATTTTCAAAAATTAACAATTTTGATCCTAAACCAAAAATATTTGACAATAATTAAATTTTAACTTTCTTTTAAATTCCAAAAAATTGTGACAACACATATGTATCAAAAAAAATTAAATTTGAGTGTTTGTAGGGTATAGACATTAGGATCAATGCTAGTGTTTTAGTTTAGATTGTAGTACCCTGATTAATAGATAATTATTAAAGCTTTGTAGCTGATAGTGAATGATATATATCAATTTTAAGCATAGTTAGGGCTATAGATGATTTGGATAATTAAAATATTAGGGTTAGGCCATAATATAGGCATTTAGGCATAGTGATATGGTGACATGAGCCATTTGATAGCTATAAATTTATAAATTAAAGGGTGGAGCCTTGAGTGATATTTGTAAATTGTGCAAGTCTAGTTTATCATGTAGAATCTTGATTTGATTATTCATAGTTCTAGATTCAAGTGAAACCATGTTCTTGATTCACAGTGTCATCATATACTCATATAGTCATTTTTACAATTTTACTCATAATCATGCACATATGATTTCCAACTAAATTGTATTTCTTTGGTACATTCCCATTTTAGTATATTTCCAAATTTAACAAGTTCCAAATAAATTTTTGTCATTTATTATATATCTATACTATTCTAATTTTACTCATTAGTTTATTTAATTAGAATTAAAACTCTTTTAATTCCTAAATTTGATAAAACACTATGTTAATGCACTTTTCACATACGTTACATATTTCAATGATGACATATTTACTATGCATGTTGTAAGCTAACATTTATTTTGAGATTAGTTACTTTAAGGTTCAATTCCATCACCACAAAAGGAAGGAATTTTAGTGGAATTCTTATGCATGAGATAGTCCTTTTCAAACAAAAAAATTAGTTTGGCATGAGTAAAATTTTAAAATTTGCAAAATTTTTAATAATTTAGTGTTCACACATATCATGGCAGTATATGAAATATATTTGCACTCATATTTCAAGATCAAAGTATAGATTCACATAGTTTGAATGTTTAAAATATAATTTAGAATGAACATCTACATATAATTTTAGATTATATAATTACGATGGGGCATGATATAGTTTCATGCCACATTTTTCAATTCTATTTTTATATATATAGACATTGTAGTAGCATGGGTTTCTTCTATTCTCTTTTGATCATGCATTAAGGAATAAATTTGAAATTAAATAAACAATCCATATGTTGTGGTTGATTTATTTGAAGTGCATAATGTATAACTTGGAGATTATTGTGCACTCTGACATTATCTATGTGAATCTATTTTGGATTTCAACTCATTTCATGTCTTGTGGTTACAAAGAATACAAAAGGTAAATTTATATTTTAGCATCCTTCAATTGGTGCTATTTATATTATACAAGTTCAAATTCAAGTTAGGGTCTGATCACTCTCAATTTTATCTAATGGTTTAGTTAAGGAACCATCTTCTCCAAGTGCTTCATGAAGAGGCACTAATCATCCAATGCTTAAAATAAGCATCATCACTGAGGAAATTTATAAATAAAAACATTGGTTTTAAACATACTTGTGTATTCTATTTATATTCTTATTTCATATTAGAAAGTCAAATTTTAATAAATTTTCAAAAGTGCAAGCAATTCTCAAATTTCAAATTCATGTTTTTCAAATTTTAGTTTTCAATAGAACAAAGTAACTACTTTAGGTTTTTGTAGGGTTTCCAAAAGTGTATGTTTCCTTTCATAATTGAAGTACTAGCTCAAATACAAAGTGTCTCTTACACAATATGATATATCTTTTCTTTAATCTATAAATTTCACTTATAGACTAAATAGAGGGAAATTTAGTAACCTATATCTGGTCACAAATAATTGAACATGTAAGTTTTACTCATTTTTATCTTTAATTAACTTGTGCACTTAATTATTACATATTTTTCCACTTCACCCTATCTTGAGCACAAGAGAGAACATGTTTTTTTTAATCTTAAATAGTCATTCATTTTATATAGAAATGTTTTGACAAAAATACCATTATGCATTTATACCTTAACCTATATCTAAATCCCAACATTTTTCCCTAGGGTAAAACAACATCTAGTAGGGATAATTATGGGAATCATTCTTATCCCTATGCAATGTTATTGTCTTTATCCCAGCAATGGTTAAATTTACAAATTAAAACCTCCCTTAGGTCATCTCTAATGTTTTTAGGCTTCTTAGTATGTGGTCATCACATTTGAATCTTTATTAAGTCACACTCAAGTAACTTATTACTTCACTTGGCAATTGTAATACAGAGGCTTATTTACATAAGTGCACACTGAGAAAATGTTCCTTATTCTTCCTAATTCAAGTTCTAAATATTTTATATTGTCCTCAACCAAGACATAATCTTATTTCATTCAATCCTAAATAAATCATGATCAAGTATTCACGATGATTCTAGATGCATTCATATAGTCAAAGAAGAAGAATTTCACAAAGCACTCTAGGAGAGATATCTATAATGGTATTAATTTCCCTCTTTAGATTATTGGCTATGTAGCCAATATTTAGTCATCATAAGGGTGATTGAGGTCATCTTAACCCAACTACACTTCTCCTTTTCTTATTTTTAAGTATTTCAATTATTGCATACCCTATTGGGGTTTACAACTTGGAGAAGCTATTCACAGGTCTTTTGCACACTTTTGAAGGCAAAACTAATGTACATAGACCTAATTCTATATATCACAAGTGATCATGCCCCAATTTATAGTTTTCTATAAAACAAAAAAGCTCAATAGGGTCAATATTATGAAGCATTATTATCCTTACTTAGTGTTCTTATATTTGCATATCCTCAAATCTAGCCTCTAGGTAGTTTTTAGGTTTATTCTTGTTTTACTATTTTTCAATTTATCATTCAAAATAGTGAATTAGATCAACAAATACATTCTTTTTTTTTCATTTGTGTAGTTAACATTTTTTACAACCATTCCATTTCATTATATTTCAATAATTCACTTTCAATATGTTGTTAAAAAGTGAATTTACAACACCTTACATTATTTTATTCCATTTTTCAGAATCAGGATTGATTCACCTAATAATTCATATTTAGATAAACTGATTTCCAATGTCACTGATTACATGAAGAGGATATCCGTACACATAAAAATTTGTGTGAAAGAGGTGTTATCACTACTTAAAGGTGTTTATTGCAATGGTGTTAGTTCTTAGATAAGTTTCATTTATATTATGCCATCTATCAGTACGAAACTAGATATAGACTACATAATCTAGGATTTTTGCATAAGAAATTAGAGTTTCCTTTAGTGTGTGAGAGATGTTGATGGTAACATTCTTGTTAGTCTTATTGCTTATGTTTGATGTATAAGGTTCAAAATCCATCAATTTTTGTGCAATATTCTTATCCCAATATTCTTTTTGAAAAGCATTCTACTTATACACACAATGCTAAGATGAGAGTTTATGCACAAGATGGGTCTTTCACATGGAATTAGACAGAGAGATGATGCATCACTTCATCATTTCATTGCCTTCAATCTTAATGAATTTGTGATAAACTATATTTAGAGTGTTGGAATTCAAAAACTCTATCTTCATAAGGATATAAGGTGAAAATTTGTTGATGTATTTCAACACCTTATGTTATTCAATCAATTTCTCATCTAGGTGTGGGGAGTAGTTGAGGAAATGTCTTATCTAATACTCCACTGAATGTTTCTTATACTAGAATAATTATTGTAACTTGATTGTTTATCTCTAAATTCATGGAGAGGATTATTCCTCATGTAGTTCATAGAAGAAATTATTTCAATACTTGACTCAAATGAAGTCTTTTGTGCTTTGTGCATTGAAATTTCCCACTAGTGAAATACAAAAAAAAATTATTTAACATGGAAAAGGTGATCTTGTCAACATTGGTGAATTTATTGAATGAGAAGTATGGCTTAAGCTATCAAATCCAAGCATTCAATGATGCGGAGTTGGATTTTCCATTGAACAAAGGAATTTCAACATTGATTTGTACTTTGAAGGGGGTTAACTATTCAAACTACTACTAAGCATGATGTCAAATATATTTTGAATAAATGAGGTTGATATGCATCATAAAATCATAGAATTTGCTAATTTCTACTTATAGGGCATCTATAATGAGATTTTGGAGGTATATTGATGTACTTCACATGGATATAAGGTGAAAGTCATCCAATGTACTTCAAAATCTTATTTATTTCAATCAAGTTCTCATGTAGGAATGTGGTGTAGTCATAAAACTCATTGACATGGTCTTCCACTGATGGTTCCTTGCATTGGTACAATTAGTTCAACTTGATGTCTTAATCCTAAAAAATGCAAAGAGAATAACACTCCACCTTCAAAATGTTGATAAAATTCTTCAAAGACTCTATTTGAATATAGTCTTGAGTGTCATGTGAAACCAATCTCTTGATTCATTACATGAGGATGTCAAATAGGGAATATCGATTCCCTTAAACATAAATATGAAAACTTAATGTAAATTTGGACTTGATAAGCCATTTTTGAGTGCCCTATGAAACTAATCACTTGATTTTTACATGAGGCACTCAAATAGATCATATCAATCCTCCTAAATGTAAATTCAACAAACTAATCTATAAATTTATAATTGATATGCTATACATGATTTCCTCATGCAACCAATCACTCTATTTTTTTTTTCATGATGCACTTAAATAGGGAATATCAATCTCGCTACACATATATGTTATAACCTAATGTAAATTTACACTCAATATGCCCTATTTGAGTAACATATGTAACCAATTTCTTAATTTGTTGCATAGGGCACTCAAATAGGGAATATTGAGCACCCTAGTGACAAATGCAAGAATTTAATTTGTAAATTCACACATAATATACCAAATATTGATGCCTTGTGAAACCAATGGATTAAATCATTCCATGACATAGTCAAATAATAAAAATATATCCCCTTGAATAAAAGTGTAATAACCTAATTTAAATTGGGATTCAATATGTCTTATTTTAGTTCACCATGAAACGAATCCCTTGATTCTTTACACAATCACTCAAAATGGCTTATCAAGCCCCATAAACACAAACTTAAAAATTTGATACTTTAAATTTAGACTTGATATGCATTTTTTAAGTGACTTGGAAACTAGTCAATCGATTCGTTATATTGGTATCTAAAATAGGGAATATCAATCCCTTTAAAAGTAATAGCAAAAACCTAAAGAAACCTCAAACTTGATATGACCTATTTGAGTGCATCATACAATCAATTGATTGATTGGTTATGCAAAACACTCAAATAGGGTTTATCAATCCTCAAAAACATAAATGTGATAAATTAACATAAAATTGGACTCAATATGCACTATTTGAGTGACCCATGTAACCAATCACTTGAATATTTACATAGTAAATTGAAATATAGGGCATATTGAGCTGCCTAAATTAAAATGAGATAACCTAATAGAAATTTGAACTTGATAAATGCCCTACATGAGTCCCCTTTGTAACTAATCACTTGATTGGTTTCACATATGATATAAATAGGATATATCATCCCCTAAATATAAATTCAATAAATTAATGTAGATTTAGACTCAATATTCCCTATTTGAGTGCTTCATACAACCAATCACTTGATTAATTTCATAGGTCACTCAAATAGGGCATAATAAACCCATCAAATACAAAAATGATAAACTAATGTTAATTATCACTTGATATTCCTAGTTTGAGTGCCTCATGAAACTAATCACTCAATTTTTTATACATGACACTAAAATAGGGTATATCGATCCCATTAAATACAAATACAACAATATAATGTAGATTTAGACTCAATATAACCTTTTTTATTTCCACATGAAACAAATTACTTGATTAGTTACATTGGGAACCCAAATAGGGCATATCAAACCCCCTAAACACAAAATAGAAAACCTGAATTAAATTCAAACTCGATAGCACTATTAAAAATTTTGACTGTGTTATGAGATAGAGTTAAAATGTGTTATCTTAAGATTAATCATCCACTCACATGATTGGATAAATATTTTGTTATGTTATGCTTATAGGGAACTCGTAATGAGATTTTGGATGTATGGGGCTACCTTAGGTTATGTATGGGCATCATATTAATTTCGATATAGAGTTCTTCTAGGTAATAAAAAATAAATATGACTAGTAATCCCTCCTCTTTTTGTGCTCAAATGTTTACAAAAATATAAAATATATATGCTTTGATAAAAATGATCCATGCCATAGGGCTTGAAATCTAATGCATAGAGGAAAACCTTGTATTTAGAGATAAAATTTGAGGATATGAAGTATACATTTATATTTTAGAATGTAAACCACCAAAATTACAATTAATTATAAAATTGATACTTGTAGGAAATACAACTTATATACAATGGGATTAACTAAGGGGAAAGTACATAGATGAAAAATACTACAACAAATCTAGGAATGCACATATATATAATCAATAGGGGAAACACTTCCTTTTATTTACATGGACTAAAGGTGTCAATATAATGCATATGAGAAAGGTTAGATACTCAAGAATGTAATTTATCAATATATATATATATATATATATATATATATATATATATATATATATATATATATATATATATCATTGACCTCAATTTAGATGCATATGTTACATATTTATGCACAAAATATAAGAAAATAATTATAATTATCAAAATTTGTAAAAAAATGAGTTACAAGTGTTTTAATATTCTTCCCATAAAATGGCTAAGCATATTCCAAGTGTGTGGTGGTTGACCTACTTAGTCAGATTGTTAATCTAAGGGATTTTGTAACATGTCACTAAATTTAGAAGTACCATTTGTAAAGCCACATGGATACAGTGTAGTGAAAAGCTCCACGCAAGGTATATATGAGATGTTGCATGAGTTTTGTTAGGTGCAAGAAGATCTATACAAAAGTGAAGTGTTGCAAAGAAATGTGGTGGTGCACAATATTTTTACTAGGTGTAAGATGATCTATGTAGAAGTGTCACAAGACTTTTCTATTTATGCAATGAATGTGGCATGAAAGACTCCAAGATAAGTTATGCACAATCTTTGTAGGTGTGCAATGGATAAGCGTGTGTAGTTAAACTGTTACTTATTAATCACTAATACAATCTTACAAAATTAATCAATGTCATCTCTAAATACATCTAATGTCATCCCTTATGACATGCAAACATCATTTGCTAAAGAGATCTCAATGATGTGTCATAATTTAACCTAAAGTCACCTACAAGATTATTGTAATGATGTCTGCTAAGGTCTTGTGTTATAAATACACCCTAATGTCACCCTCTTTTGGCATATCCCTCATGTGACTTGAAATATGACTTAAGGGTTATAATTTTAAAAAAATAAAAGTGTATGTGACTTTAATATGAGCTAAAGGTGACTTTAGAGGGTAACTTTAAATGGTCTAAATTTTATAGTGTGTATATGAATTCTGGTGTCAATATCCTCTCAATTCTCCCTATCTTTAAGAGATGTGAGATTTGTAAAATTAATTTTTGGTATACTTTAAACTCCCAAAAATAACTTAGATCAATATGGAATGTCCAATAATCTACAAAATGACCATTAATAGATGTCAGGTACAAAATTTACTCTTGGATAACCTTATATTGAATGCAAACATTCTGAAAATGATTAGATATTAACTAAAATTAATTTTGAAAAACTATATTCCAAATAGTAACATTTACAGCTCTAGAATTGGTTTCAGAAGACCTAGAGTGGCCATTATTTATTATATTTAGTAAAATAGATTTAAAGTATAATAACATATCATAAACTTAAATATTTATTTTACTATATATATATAATCGAAATCAAATACAAAAAATAAGACAAATAAAAAAAATACTATGCACTCCAATTCAAACTACATGCACCCCTTATATTGCATAGGGTGCATGACTTTTATAATAAAAGGGTGTTCACCCTTTGCACTATATAGGGTGTATGCCCTTTACACTACATAAGGTGTATGCCATTTTCACTACCTATGGCACACACCCTTTGCTCTACTTTTCTAATGTTTTTGAATTCCCTCTAAAATAACATTTCAAAGGGTGTGCACCCTTTGTACTCACTGGAGTACACACTCTTTGGGCTTAGTATTCCAAGTCAATTCAAATCCAAGCTTGGGTGTTTTTTTTAAAGGGTATGGAAACTTTTTAAATGGGTGTTTACCCTTTATAAGTTATGGACAAATTTTTCAAGAATGACCCTTTTTTGTCACTCAAATTTGTGCATCCACTCAAGTATATGGTTAACAACATCTAATTTATGAGATTCCAAGTCATAAAAATAATGTGTATAAGTTGAAGAAAGCAAGTTATGGACTCAAGCAAGCACCTAGGGCTTGGTACAACTACATTAACTCATATTTATTAAGCAATGTATATAGCAAGAGTAGAAACAAACTGACACTCTACATCAAAGACAATAATCATGAGAAAATTTTAATTATTTTATTATGTGTAGAGGGTTTAATTTTTACTATAAATAAAAATCTATTTATAAAAAAGTTTTCATTAATAATGAAAAAATAATTTGAAATGACAAATTTGGTTTTATTGAAATACTCTCTTTATGTTGAGGTTAAACAAACATCATGATGGTATTTTCATATCTCAATCTAAGTATGCAAATGATATTTTGAAGAGATTTAGAATTTTGTATGGTAAACCTACATCAACACTAGAAGAAATAGGTTTGAAGATAAATAAAGATGATTATAGTAGTAATGTGGATTTAACAATATATAATATTTTGGTTATAAGTTTAATGCACTTAACATAAATAAGACCTAGCATTATGTATGTAGTTAGTCTAATTTCTAGGTGCATGAAGACTTTAAAGAAGGCACACTAGCAAGCAGGGAAATTAATCTTAGAATATAACAATGGCACCAAAGGCCATGGGATTTTGTATATTGTATCTAATAATTGTGAGTTATTTGTTTATACATATAGTGATTGGGAAAGCAATATTAATGATAGAAAGACCACATCGGGATATGTTTTCTAGATTAGATCTGGAGCTATCTCATGGGATTCAAAGAAACAATCCATTGTATCATTCTCCACAACAAAAATAGAGTATGTAGTAACAAATTCATCGTCTTCTCAATTTTTTTTGATTAGATAAATCCTATCAAATTTGAATGAGAAGCACAAAGAAAGAACAACAATCTTTTGTTAGAATCAAGATCTTCTATAATTCTATCAAATAATTTAGTTTTTTATAGACACAATGAACACATAACCATAAGATATCACTTTATAAAAAAACATGTTGAAAATAGAAAACTAAATTTATTTATTTTTAAATCAAAAAACAACGTAAAAATATATTTACAAAAACATGGTCAAAAGAAAACTTTAAACTACTCAAAAAACTTGAGTCTCCATAATATGGACTGTCAAGGTTAAAGAATGGTGTTGAAAATAAGACTTGCCTTCACCATATATTACCTAGACAACCCAAGTAACTACATTTATTATTCTAACTACTCTCTTAGAAAAAGTTTTGTTTTATATATTCAAATGTAGCTAAGTACTTCCCATAACTTGCCAGATTTTTAAAAAATAAAAATAAAAATAAATAAACAGAGCATTAAAAAGTCATAGATGAGCATATGGTGTAGTAGTTTTTTTTTTTTGGTTAATACTATTTTGATTTTAATGCATATGGGTATGCTGTATTTTTGTGAATTTTTCTAATAAGTGAACATCAATCTCTTTTGTCAAAATACATTAGTGTTTAGAGTAGAAGAGGATACCTACAAATTTCTCTCTTCTAATATTGTTCTTAAAACTAACTTATCTATGAAACTTCTTCAACTGCAACATGTACTCAAAAACATTCTTGATCTGGAAGAAAAAGCAATCGATGGGTCATGCCCGTATTTGCAATACCTATACCATATTTTTTTACAAGTTTGGAAAAGCTCTTGCATTATTTTATTAGAATAAGAGGGGTGTCACCTTCAAAATAGTACTAAAAATCAACATAGGTCCTATTAATGTAGAGGTATGCATCGTGTACTTGGAAGCACTCATCAGACAACTGAGGATAGGAAAAGATTTTAAAAAATTAGATATTAAGATTCATTTGTAGGCGAGTAATTTAGAGGGTATGATGAGAATTGGGTTGTTTGATTTCAGTTCCAGCAGATGACTTAATAGAGACGAAAATGGGAGTTTGGCTTAGAAAGTGTGTTTGCCTTGTGTCCAATCAAATAAATCGTGTAGAAAATAATGGAATGGTAACTCTCAAGGATGGTGAGGTTTGATGCAGACAAACCTCTCTTTTTTGAAAAAATATAAATCAACTCACTTAATGCAAATTATCAAACAGAATAGAATGGCCAAAATTAAAAAGAACAAATAAATCTGATACGAAAATAAATTCATAATAGTTTTAAACTTTAAAATAGTTTAAAAAAGTGTAAACATGTTCGTCTAGAGAATAATAAAGAGACATGAAGAAAATGTGAACAACAGTCTAGTACAACAAATCTACTGTACTATAAATAATATTACTGTAGATTCTGAAACAACCCTTAAATAATCATGACAGAGAAAATGAATAGCAACAAGAACATAGCCAAATCATTTGCATCCTTTACCAAATATCAATAGACATAACAAACACAAATCATATATTAAATTTGAAGAAGGTAGAGTACACTGTTTTCTATTACTATATTGTATTCTAATGATAGAATTAACAAAAAATAGAGTTTTTTCATTCAATATACAGCACTATAAAAAATCACTTATTAATAATAAGGAATGCTTGATTTAGGGGAGTTTAACAGGCTGTTTGAAAAATAGTCTAAACAAAGGTCTAAAAATAAAACTACATGCATTTCAGTAGTCTAAGAATAGTTTCAAATATGCATGTATTGTTCATTGTCCAAGAAAAATTGATGTAAAAAACAAAGACTAATATTAATTATTAACTGAGTGTTTAAATTCAAAATGAAGGCAAAATGATTATCTAAATCATGCATAGAAGAGACTAGATGATCCAGCATCAGTTACCAGCATACTCCCCCTTGATGCTGAGAGGGATTACAATATGATCTCTGAGTGTCAAAAACTGATCTGTTGCAACTGCTTTCATGAAGATATCTACCTATTGTTCTTTAGTGTTGATGTATTTATATTTTACTACCTTCATCTGCACTAAATCTTGGATAAAATGATGCTTTAAATCAAAATGTTTTATCCTACTGTGATGGACTAGATTCTTGGCCAATTTAATAGAACTAATGTTATCACAAAAAATAACTGTGGGTTGAATTTGAATCTATCCAATTTCTTCTGGAAGTTTTCTAAGCCATAATGCTTTTGTACCTACTAAAGTGGTTGCAACATACTCTACTTTTGTAGAAGAAAGGGAAACTATACTTTGCTTCTTTGAGCTCCAAGTAATCAAACTAGAACCAAAAAAAAAACAATTCCCAGATGTTGACTTTTGGTCATCCAAACTACCTCCCCAATCATAATCACTAAAACCAACAAGATTGAACCTTTTAGAAGTGTAGTAATGAATACCAAAATCTAGAGTGCCTTTCATATACCTCAAAATTCTCTTGGCTACCTTCATATGTATTTTTGATGGCTCTGCCATGTACCTTGAAATAAGTGAAATTGAATAAGCAATATCAGGTCTTGTATGAGTTAGAAACATTAAGCTTCCAAAAACACTTCTATAGGTTGTCTCATCAACTCTTTTAGCACCATCATCTCTACACAACACAACTCCATGAGCAACTAGAGTGGAGACTGGTTTACAATCAACCATATCAAGTTTCTTTAACATATCTTTAGCATACTTTGTTTGACAAATGAAAATTGTATTCTCCCTTTGATAAACCTCCATTCCTAAAAAATATTTCATGAGGCCTAAATCTTTCATCTCAAATTCATTCATCATAGAAACTTTGAATTCATCCTTCATCATAGAACTGCTACCCATATACAACAAGTCATCAATATACAAACTTACAATTAGAATATCATTACCTTCTTATTTTTAGTAAAGGGTAGGTTCATTTTTACTTCTTTGAAAGTCATTCTCATGAAAATATCCATCAATCCTAACATACCATGCTCTTGGTGCTTGTTTGAGTCCATACAAAGCCTTCTTCAACTTGTAGACATGATTTTCTTTTCCTTGCACTTCAAAACCTTGTGGCTGTTCCACATATACTTCTTCTTCTAAGTACCCATTCAAGAAGGCACTTTTCACATCCATATGATAGATGCTCCAATTTTTTTGAGCTGCTAATGAAATTAGCATTCTAATGGTCTCTTGTCTTGCTACTAGTGCAAATGTCTCTTCATAATCAATGCCATACTTTTGTGTGAAGCCTTGAGTAACTAATCTCGCTTTATGCCTTTCAACACTTCCATCTCTATTACACTTAGACTTATAGACCCATTTGGTGCCAATCTTCTTCTTTTCATGTGAAAGCTTTGTATGCTCCTAAGTGTCATTCCTGTGAATAGAATCCATCTCTTCTTGCATTGCTTGCATCCAAACTTCATTAGTATATGCATCTTCAAAACATGATGGTTTAAAATCAGGCTTGGTAAGTAAAGCAAAATTCAGTGTCTCACCTCTTGGATTTTCTTCATGTGCTTGATTGAACTCCTTTGATAAATATCACTCAATCTTCTTACCTTCCTTGTAGAACTAGGACTTGAATCTAGACTTACACTTAGAATTGAACAACTAAATGAGGGGTTACTTGGTGGATTTGTAGTACTTGGAATAGAAATATTAGTGGGCTTCCCATGATCAACATCATCCATAATACCTTCATTTAAAATAGATTTTGACTTCTCTATATGGCCTTTTTGATGACCATAAACTCCTCCTTCATCAAAAGTCACATCTCTTGACACAATAAGCCTATTAGTGAGAGGATTATATAACCTATAAGCCTTACTTTCCTCACTATATCCAACAAAAATACATGACTCACTTTTGGGATCTAATTTTTGCCTCTTTTGATCAGGAACATGAGCATAGGATAAGCAACCAAAAACTTTGAAATAATTAACATTTGGTTTTTTCTCATATCAAGCTTCATACGGAGTCATCCTGTCAAGTGCACTAGTGGGACTCTGATTGAGAATATATACTGTTGTAGCAACTGCATCTCCCTAAAAAGAATTACTTAATCCCTTTGTTTGTAGCATGATTCGTGCCATCTCCACCACTGTATGATTATTCCTTTCAGCTACACCATTTTGTTGAGGTGTGTATGCAGTGGTGAGTTGTCTTCTAATGCCATGCATATCACAATAACCTTGAAAGGCTTTTGAACAAAATTCCCCTCCACGATCAATCCTTAAGCATTTGATTTTGCACCCTTTGTCATTTTCTACAAGGGCTCTAAACCTCTTGAATGTCTCAAGAGCTTCACGTTTGGTCCTCAAAAAATAAACCCAACACTGTCGTGAGTAATCATCAATAAAAGTAATGAAATATGATGACTTACCCAAACTCTTTATCTACATAAGACCACAAATGTCTGAATGAACTAACTAGATTGGATAATGGGCCCTCCATGCATTTCCTCTTGGAAATTTCTCTCTTTCATGTTTTTCTTTAGCACATCCTTCACAAACTTCCTTGCGCTCTTCAACCTTAGGCAAACCAAAAACTAATGCTTTTGATGTTAGAATCTTCAAACAATGAAAATTTAAATGTCCATACCTAATATGCCACAACTAACTTGTATCCTCATATGCCATATTGCCAAGGTTCTTGTTATGTTCACCAAACTTCAATGGAAACATCATATTCTTTGTCATAGGCACAACTGTTACCACCCTATTTCCTTTATTCTTATTATAAATTATACATTGTTGATTTTAAAACACAACTTTATAATTATTCTCACATAATTGTCCAACACTCAACAAATTATGCTTTAAGTTTGGAGTGTAATAAATGTCTTTAACACTCTTCATACCTTCTTTTGTATGGACTTCCATAGCTCCTTTTGCAGCAACCTCCAATGATTTGTCATCACCAAGCTTGATCTTGGATTTAAAACTTTCATCCATTATAGAAAAAAGTTTTTCATTCCCTAACATGTGGTTAGAGCATCCAGAATGTAAATATCAAACATCTTTAGAAACATTTTCAGCTCTGTCATAAGATAAAAATAAATTATCTGGAGGATTCTCATCACCTTCTTGAGCATAATGAACACTTTTATCATTATTACCTTCTTTTAATCTACACTCATAATTAAAGTGGCCATACCTGTTACAATGAAAACACTGGATATTTATTTTATCAAATCAGCCTCTACCTCTTCCTCTGAAACCACCACTTCTTTAAAAACCACCTCTGCCTCTATTTTCTCTTGAGTAATTCTGATTTTGGTCTCTACCTTGGCTTTGATTACTTTTGATGCTACTATTGGCATCTTCATTCTTTATGATTTGTAATTTAGAGGAAAAAACTTTCTCATCACTTTCCCCAAATAAATCTCTCAATCTTTCTTCATGAGACATCAAAGATCCAACTAAATGATCAAATTGAAGGGTAGACAAATTCTTGCTTTCTTCTATGATTATGGTAACATGGTTCCACCTTAGTGTGAGATTCCTCAACACCTTTTTGATCACAACCTCATTGTTCATAATTTCACCAAGTGTATCCATCTTATTGACCACATATTTTACTCTGACACAATAGGTACTCACACTTTTAGCTTCTTGCATCTTCAAATTCTCAAATTCTCTCTTCAATGTCTATAACTTGACAACTTTGACTTGATCACTACCTTGGTAAGCTTCTTTTAGAGTCTTCCAAGCATCCTCTGTTGTCTTTGCTCCTACAATTCATGGAAATAGGCTCTTATCTAGACTTATTTGAATATGAAATATGAAATAGAGTATGTAGTAACAAATTCATCGTCTTCTCAATTTTTTTTGATTAGATAAATCCTATCAAATTTGAATGAGAAGCACAAAGAAAGAACAACAATCTTTTGTTAGAATCAAGATCTTCTATAATTCTATCAAATAATTTAGTTTTTTATAGACACAATGAACACATAACCATAAGATATCACTTTATAAAAAAACATGTTGAAAATAGAAAACTAAATTTATTTATTTTTAAATCAAAAAACAACGTAAAAATATATTTACAAAAACATGGTCAAAAGAAAACTTTAAACTACTCAAAAAACTTGAGTCTCCATAATATGGACTGTCAAGGTTAAAGAATGGTGTTGAAAATAAGACTTGCCTTCACCATATATTACCTAGACAACCCAAGTAACTACATTTATTATTCTAACTACTCTCTTAGAAAAAGTTTTGTTTTATATATTCAAATGTAGCTAAGTACTTCCCATAACTTGCCAGATTTTTAAAAAATAAAAATAAAAATAAATAAACAGAGCATTAAAAAGTCATAGATGAGCATATGGTGTAGTAGTTTTTTTTTTTTGGTTAATACTATTTTGATTTTAATGCATATGGGTATGCTGTATTTTTGTGAATTTTTCTAATAAGTGAACATCAATCTCTTTTGTCAAAATACATTAGTGTTTAGAGTAGAAGAGGATACCTACAAATTTCTCTCTTCTAATATTGTTCTTAAAACTAACTTATCTATGAAACTTCTTCAACTGCAACATGTACTCAAAAACATTCTTGATCTGGAAGAAAAAGCAATCGATGGGTCATGCCCGTATTTGCAATACCTATACCATATTTTTTTACAAGTTTGGAAAAGCTCTTGCATTATTTTATTAGAATAAGAGGGGTGTCACCTTCAAAATAGTACTAAAAATCAACATAGGTCCTATTAATGTAGAGGTATGCATCGTGTACTTGGAAGCACTCATCAGACAACTGAGGATAGGAAAAGATTTTAAAAAATTAGATATTAAGATTCATTTGTAGGCGAGTAATTTAGAGGGTATGATGAGAATTGGGTTGTTTGATTTCAGTTCCAGCAGATGACTTAATAGAGACGAAAATGGGAGTTTGGCTTAGAAAGTGTGTTTGCCTTGTGTCCAATCAAATAAATCGTGTAGAAAATAATGGAATGGTAACTCTCAAGGATGGTGAGGTTTGATGCAGACAAACCTCTCTTTTTTGAAAAAATATAAATCAACTCACTTAATGCAAATTATCAAACAGAATAGAATGGCCAAAATTAAAAAGAACAAATAAATCTGATACGAAAATAAATTCATAATAGTTTTAAACTTTAAAATAGTTTAAAAAAGTGTAAACATGTTCGTCTAGAGAATAATAAAGAGACATGAAGAAAATGTGAACAACAGTCTAGTACAACAAATCTACTGTACTATAAATAATATTACTGTAGATTCTGAAACAACCCTTAAATAATCATGACAGAGAAAATGAATAGCAACAAGAACATAGCCAAATCATTTGCATCCTTTACCAAATATCAATAGACATAACAAACACAAATCATATATTAAATTTGAAGAAGGTAGAGTACACTGTTTTCTATTACTATATTGTATTCTAATGATAGAATTAACAAAAAATAGAGTTTTTTCATTCAATATACAGCACTATAAAAAATCACTTATTAATAATAAGGAATGCTTGATTTAGGGGAGTTTAACAGGCTGTTTGAAAAATAGTCTAAACAAAGGTCTAAAAATAAAACTACATGCATTTCAGTAGTCTAAGAATAGTTTCAAATATGCATGTATTGTTCATTGTCCAAGAAAAATTGATGTAAAAAACAAAGACTAATATTAATTATTAACTGAGTGTTTAAATTCAAAATGAAGGCAAAATGATTATCTAAATCATGCATAGAAGAGACTAGATGATCCAGCATCAGTTACCAGCATACTCCCCCTTGATGCTGAGAGGGATTACAATATGATCTCTGAGTGTCAAAAACTGATCTGTTGCAACTGCTTTCATGAAGATATCTACCTATTGTTCTTTAGTGTTGATGTATTTATATTTTACTACCTTCATCTGCACTAAATCTTGGATAAAATGATGCTTTAAATCAAAATGTTTTATCCTACTGTGATGGACTAGATTCTTGGCCAATTTAATAGAACTAATGTTATCACAAAAAATAACTGTGGGTTGAATTTGAATCTATCCAATTTCTTCTGGAAGTTTTCTAAGCCATAATGCTTTTGTACCTACTAAAGTGGTTGCAACATACTCTACTTTTGTAGAAGAAAGGGAAACTATACTTTGCTTCTTTGAGCTCCAAGTAATCAAACTAGAACCAAAAAAAAAACAATTCCCAGATGTTGACTTTTGGTCATCCAAACTACCTCCCCAATCATAATCACTAAAACCAACAAGATTGAACCTTTTAGAAGTGTAGTAATGAATACCAAAATCTAGAGTGCCTTTCATATACCTCAAAATTCTCTTGGCTACCTTCATATGTATTTTTGATGGCTCTGCCATGTACCTTGAAATAAGTGAAATTGAATAAGCAATATCAGGTCTTGTATGAGTTAGAAACATTAAGCTTCCAAAAACACTTCTATAGGTTGTCTCATCAACTCTTTTAGCACCATCATCTCTACACAACACAACTCCATGAGCAACTAGAGTGGAGACTGGTTTACAATCAACCATATCAAGTTTCTTTAACATATCTTTAGCATACTTTGTTTGACAAATGAAAATTGTATTCTCCCTTTGATAAACCTCCATTCCTAAAAAATATTTCATGAGGCCTAAATCTTTCATCTCAAATTCATTCATCATAGAAACTTTGAATTCATCCTTCATCATAGAACTGCTACCCATATACAACAAGTCATCAATATACAAACTTACAATTAGAATATCATTACCTTCTTATTTTTAGTAAAGGGTAGGTTCATTTTTACTTCTTTGAAAGTCATTCTCATGAAAATATCCATCAATCCTAACATACCATGCTCTTGGTGCTTGTTTGAGTCCATACAAAGCCTTCTTCAACTTGTAGACATGATTTTCTTTTCCTTGCACTTCAAAACCTTGTGGCTGTTCCACATATACTTCTTCTTCTAAGTACCCATTCAAGAAGGCACTTTTCACATCCATATGATAGATGCTCCAATTTTTTTGAGCTGCTAATGAAATTAGCATTCTAATGGTCTCTTGTCTTGCTACTAGTGCAAATGTCTCTTCATAATCAATGCCATACTTTTGTGTGAAGCCTTGAGTAACTAATCTCGCTTTATGCCTTTCAACACTTCCATCTCTATTACACTTAGACTTATAGACCCATTTGGTGCCAATCTTCTTCTTTTCATGTGAAAGCTTTGTATGCTCCTAAGTGTCATTCCTGTGAATAGAATCCATCTCTTCTTGCATTGCTTGCATCCAAACTTCATTAGTATATGCATCTTCAAAACATGATGGTTTAAAATCAGGCTTGGTAAGTAAAGCAAAATTCAGTGTCTCACCTCTTGGATTTTCTTCATGTGCTTGATTGAACTCCTTTGATAAATATCACTCAATCTTCTTACCTTCCTTGTAGAACTAGGACTTGAATCTAGACTTACACTTAGAATTGAACAACTAAATGAGGGGTTACTTGGTGGATTTGTAGTACTTGGAATAGAAATATTAGTGGGCTTCCCATGATCAACATCATCCATAATACCTTCATTTAAAATAGATTTTGACTTCTCTATATGGCCTTTTTGATGACCATAAACTCCTCCTTCATCAAAAGTCACATCTCTTGACACAATAAGCCTATTAGTGAGAGGATTATATAACCTATAAGCCTTACTTTCCTCACTATATCCAACAAAAATACATGACTCACTTTTGGGATCTAATTTTTGCCTCTTTTGATCAGGAACATGAGCATAGGATAAGCAACCAAAAACTTTGAAATAATTAACATTTGGTTTTTTCTCATATCAAGCTTCATACGGAGTCATCCTGTCAAGTGCACTAGTGGGACTCTGATTGAGAATATATACTGTTGTAGCAACTGCATCTCCCTAAAAAGAATTACTTAATCCCTTTGTTTGTAGCATGATTCGTGCCATCTCCACCACTGTATGATTATTCCTTTCAGCTACACCATTTTGTTGAGGTGTGTATGCAGTGGTGAGTTGTCTTCTAATGCCATGCATATCACAATAACCTTGAAAGGCTTTTGAACAAAATTCCCCTCCACGATCAATCCTTAAGCATTTGATTTTGCACCCTTTGTCATTTTCTACAAGGGCTCTAAACCTCTTGAATGTCTCAAGAGCTTCACGTTTGGTCCTCAAAAAATAAACCCAACACTGTCGTGAGTAATCATCAATAAAAGTAATGAAATATGATGACTTACCCAAACTCTTTATCTACATAAGACCACAAATGTCTGAATGAACTAACTAGATTGGATAATGGGCCCTCCATGCATTTCCTCTTGGAAATTTCTCTCTTTCATGTTTTTCTTTAGCACATCCTTCACAAACTTCCTTGCGCTCTTCAACCTTAGGCAAACCAAAAACTAATGCTTTTGATGTTAGAATCTTCAAACAATGAAAATTTAAATGTCCATACCTAATATGCCACAACTAACTTGTATCCTCATATGCCATATTGCCAAGGTTCTTGTTATGTTCCCCAAACTTCAATGGAAACATCATATTCTTTGTCATAGGCACAACTGTTACCACCCTATTTCCTTTATTCTTATTATAAATTATACATTGTTGATTTTAAAACACAACTTTATAATTATTCTCACATAATTGTCCAACACTCAACAAATTATGCTTTAAGTTTGGAGTGTAATAAATGTCTTTAACACTCTTCATACCTTCTTTTGTATGGACTTCCATAGCTCCTTTTGCAGCAACCTCCAATGATTTGTCATCACCAAGCTTGATCTTGGATTTAAAACTTTCATCCATTATAGAAAAAAGTTTTTCATTCCCTAACATGTGGTTAGAGCATCCAGAATGTAAATATCAAACATCTTTAGAAACATTTTCAGCTCTGTCATAAGATAAAAATAAATTATCTGGAGGATTCTCATCACCTTCTTGAGCATAATGAACACTTTTATCATTATTACCTTCTTTTAATCTACACTCATAATTAAAGTGGCCATACCTGTTACAATGAAAACACTGGATATTTATTTTATCAAATCAGCCTCTACCTCTTCCTCTGAAACCACCACTTCTTTAAAAACCACCTCTGCCTCTATTTTCTCTTGAGTAATTCTGATTTTGGTCTCTACCTTGGCTTTGATTACTTTTGATGCTACTATTGGCATCTTCATTCTTTATGATTTGTAATTTAGAGGAAAAAACTTTCTCATCACTTTCCCCAAATAAATCTCTCAATCTTTCTTCATGAGACATCAAAGATCCAACTAAATGATCAAATTGAAGGGTAGACAAATTCTTGCTTTCTTCTATGATTATGGTAACATGGTTCCACCTTAGTGTGAGATTCCTCAACACCTTTTTGATCACAACCTCATTGTTCATAATTTCACCAAGTGTATCCATCTTATTGACCACATATTTTACTCTGACACAATAGGTACTCACACTTTTAGCTTCTTGCATCTTCAAATTCTC
Source organism: Torreya grandis (assembly GCA_037957365.1). Taxonomy (NCBI): domain Eukaryota; kingdom Viridiplantae; phylum Streptophyta; class Pinopsida; order Cupressales; family Taxaceae; genus Torreya; species Torreya grandis. The sequence goes on along the minus strand of JARHVA010010713.1, from coordinate 93,341 downwards.
AAATTCTCTCTTCAATGTCTATAACTTGACAACTTTGACTTGATCACTACCTTGGTAAGCTTCTTTTAGAGTCTTCCAAGCATCCTCTGTTGTCTTTGCTCCTGCAATTCATGGAAATAGGCTCTTATCTAGACTTATTTGAATATGAAATAAGGATTCAGCATTCTTCTTCTTACCCTCCTTCTTAGTTATTTTATCATTAGTTGTAAGGGCATTCCAATCAGTTGGCTTTGCATAACTTGATTCAATAATCTCCCACAAATCTTTTTTTAGGGTGTGGAGCTAAAAGCTACACCTTAAGGCAAACAGGAGGGTTTCTGGTGAAAGCAGTCGCCGGCGTCGGCAGGCCACACCGACGACGGTCAGAGGACGCAGAAAGGAAACCGATATTGGCAGAGGATCGGCCGGCATCAGTCACCTCTAGGAGGGCAGGGACCGACGTCGGTCACCTGTAGCGGTCTGAACTGCTGTTGATGAACAGTCAGTTAAGTGAACACGGAGTTTGCATGTTAAAGGCTTGTTCGAAGTCTTGAGCCGCAAGTCTAGTCAGTGTATGCATGAGATCTATATAATAGACTCATGGGCTGTATTGTTAAGTGGAGAATTTGGAGAAGAGCTATGTGAAGCTTAGAGAGTTTTTCCCATGGTGGAATCAAGTAGGATTCCCCATGTAGGTATAAGTAAGATCAGGTTTGATATGTAGGGATGTATGTGTATGCGAGGGTCAGAAAGGAGATCAGCGGGGTAGCTAGATCCAAGGTGACAGCAATACATCAGCAAGATCATGGAGAGATCTACTTGGAGTACGGTTGTGTACTCAATTGTACAGATGTGCAATGAGGTGAACAACAGCTTGTGTTAGCTGTGTGTTGTGACCTATGAGAGAAGATTACTCTGGAGGGAAGTTTACTGTAAGCCCACGAAGTGGAAGAAAGAGTGCCACCTCTTTGTTGTAAATTCCTTTGTAATGAGTTGAATATAATTGTATATTGCCTCTCATATTTTGTGTGCTTTCTCATTGATAGTTATTTGTTCTTCTGAATTTCGCATGTTTACTTGCTTATACATTGGTAATCATGTGTGCTCTTAAATCTGACAAGTTGTGTCAGAGCTTTGGGGTGTTTCGGTCCAATCAATTGGTATCAGAGCGAGGTTGGACGTTCTCAAAGCGAGTTTGACTAACAGATGTCCCAGATCTGTTAAGTGTTTGTTGATTATAGGTTACTCATAGGGGTTGCTGTTTGAGTGGGAGTATAGCAAGGTAGAAGATGGTACAATGAGAATGAAGAAATCAGGCACAGGTTTATCACCACAAGGAGTGTGGTGGGTTGTCTTCAAGTGGGAGCTTTAAGAGGAATACAAGCTAGGATGCAGATTGGATAGAGTACTGGTTTTGGGTATAAGTGCAGCTCTTTATCTCCAAGTGGGAGATTGTTAGGGTGTGGAGCTAAAAGCTACACCTTAAGGCAAACAGGAGGGTTTCTACCGAAAGCAGTCACCGGCGTCGGCAGGCCAAACCGATAATGGTCAGGGGACGCAGAAAGGAAACTGACATCGGCAGAGGATCGACCGGTGTTGGTCACCTCTAGGAGGGCAGGGACCGACGTCGGTCACTTGTAGCGGTCTGAACTACTATTGACGAACAGTCAGTTAAGTGAATGCAGAGTTTGCATGTCAAAGGCTTGTTCAAAGTCTTGAGCCGCAAGTCTAGTCAGTGTATGCATGAGATCTATATAATAGACTCATGGGCTGTATTTTTAAGTGGAGAATTTGGAGAAGAGCTATGTGAAGCTTGGAGAGTTCTTTCCATGGTGGAATCAAGTAGGATTCCCCATGTAGGTATAACTAAGATCAGGTTTGATATGCAAGGATGTATGTGTATGCGAGGGTCAGAAAGGAGATCAGCGGGGTAGCTAGGTCCAAGGTGACAACAATACATCAGCAGGATCATGGAGAGATCTACTTGGAGTACGGTTGTGTACTCAATTGTACAGATGTGTAATGAGGTGAACAATAGCTTGTGTTAGCTGTGTGTTGTGACCTATAAGAGAAGATTACTCTGGAGGGAAGTTTACTATAAGCCCACGAAGTGGAAGAAAGAGTGCCACCTCTTTGTTGTAAATTCTTTTGTAATGAGTTGAATATAATTGTATATTGCCTCTCATATTATGTGTGCTTTCTCATTGATAGTTATTTGTTCTTATGGATTATGCATGTTTAGTTGCTTATACATTGGTAATCATGTGTGCTCTTAAATCTGACAAGTTGTGTCAGAGCTTTGGGGAGTTTCGGTCCTATCAATTGGTATCAGAGCAAGGTTGGACGTTCTTAGAGCGAGTTTGACTAATAGATGTCCCAGATCTGTTAAGTGTTTGTTGATTATAGGTTACTCACAGGGGTTGTTGTTTGAGTGGGAGTATAGCAAGGCAGAAGATGGTACAATGAGAATGAAGAAATCAGGCACAGGTTTATCACCACAAGGAGTGTGGTGGGTTGTCTTCAAGTGGGAGCTTGAAGAGGAATACAAGCCAAGATGCAGATTGGACAGAGTACTGGTTTTGGGTACAGGTGCAGCTCTTTATCTCCAAGTGGGAGATTGTTAGGGTGTGGAGCTAAAAGCTACACCTTAAGGCAAACAGGAGGGTTTCTGGTGAAAGCAGTCACCGACGTCGGTAGGCCACATCGACGACGGTCAGGGGATGCAGAAAGGAAACTGACATCGGCAGAGGATCGGCCAGCGTCGGTCACCTCCAGGAGGGTAGGGACTGACGTCGGTGACCTATAGCAGTCTGAACTACTGTTGACGAATAGTCAGTTAAGTGAACGTAGAGTTTGCATGTTAAAGGCTTGTTCGAAGTCTTGAGCCGCAAGTCTAGTCAGTGTATGCATGAGATCTATATAATAGACTCATGGGCTGTATTGTTAAGTGGAGAATTTGGAGAAGAGGTATGTGAAGCTTGGAGAGTTCTTCCCATGGAGGAATCAATTAGGATTCCCCATGTAGGTATAAGTAAGATCAGGTTTGATATGCAGGGATGTAGGTGTATGCGAGGGTCAGAAAGGAGATCAGTGGGATAGCTAGATCCAAGGTGACAACAATACATCAGCAGGATCATGGAGAGATCTATTTAGAGTACGGTTGTGTACTCAATTGTACAGATGTGCAATGAGGTGAACAATAGCTTGTGTTAGCTGTGTGTTGTGACCTATGAGAGAAGATTACTCTGGAGGGAAGTTTACTGTAAGCCCACGAAGTGGATAAAAGAGTGCCACCTCTTTGTTGTAAATTCCTTTGTAATGAGTTGAATATAATTGTATATTGCCTCTCATATTATGTGTGCTTTCTCATTGATAGTTATTTGTTCTTCTAGATTCTGCATGTTTAGTTGCTTATACATTGGTAATCATGTGTGCTCTTAAATCTGAAAAGTTGTGTCAGAGCTTTGGGGAGTTTCGGTCCTATCAATTGGTATCAGAGCGAGGTTGGACATTCTCAGAATGAGTTTGAATAACATATGTCCCAGATCTGTTAAGTGTTTGTTGATTACAGGTTACTCATAGGGGTTGCTGTTTGAGTGGGAGTATAGCAAGGCAGAAGATTTTACAATGAGAATGGAGAAATCAGGCACAGGTTTATCACCACAGGGAGTGTGGTGGGTTGTCTTCAAGTGGGAGCTTGAAGAGGAATACAAGCCAAGATGTAGATTGGACAGAGTACTGGTTTTAGATACAGGTGCAGCTCTTTATCTCCAAGTGGGAGATTGTTTGGGTGTGGAGCTAAAAGCTACACCTTAAGGCAAACAAGAGGGTTTCTGGCAAAAGCAATCACCATCGTCAGTAGGCCACACTGACGACGGTCAGAGGACACAGAAAGGAAACCGACATTGGCAGAGGATCGGCCGGCGTCGGTCACCTCTAGGAGGGCAGGGACCGACGTCGGTCACCTGTAGTGGTCTGAACTGCTGTTGACGAACAGTCAGTTAAGTGAACGCGGAGTTTGCATGTTAAAGGCTTGTTCGAAGTCTTGAGCCGCAAGTCTAGTCAGTATATGCATGAGATCTATATAATAGACTCATGGGCTGTATTGTTAAGTGGAGAATTTGGAGAAGAGCTATGTGAAGCTTGGAGAGTTTTTCCCATGGTGGAATCAAGTAGGATTCCCCATGTAGGTATAAGTAAGATCAGGTTTGATATGTAGGGATGTATGTGTATGCGAGGGTCAGAAAGGAGATCAGCGGGGTAGCTAGATCCAAGGTGACAGCAATACATCAGCAGGATCATGGAGAGATCTACTTGGAGTACGGTTGTGTACTCAATTGTACAGATGTGCAATGAGGTGAACAACAGCTTGTGTTAGCTGTTTGTTGTGACCTATGAGAGAAGATTAATCTAGAGGGAAGTTTACTGTAAGCCCATGAAGTGGAAGAGAGAGTGTCACCTCTTTGTTGTAAATTTCTTTGTAATGAGTTGAATATAATTGTATATTGCCTCTCATATTCTGTGTGCTTTCTCATTAATAGTTATTTATTCTTCTGGTTATTCCGCATGTTTAATTGCTTATACAATGGTAATCATGTGTGCTCTTAAATCTGACAAGTTGTGTCAGAGCTTTGGGGAGTTTTGGCCTTATCAATTGGTATCAGAGCGAGGTTGGACGTTCTCAAAGCGAGTTTGACTAACAGATGTCCCAGATCTGTTAAGTATTTGCTGATTACAGGTTACTCACAGGGGTTGCTATTTGAGTGAGAGTATAGCAAGGCAGAAGATGGTATAATGAGAATGGAGAAATTAGGCACAGGTTTATCACCACAAGGAGTGTGGTGGGTTGTCTTCAAGTGGGTGCTTGAAGAGGAATACAAGCCAGGATGTAGATTGGATAGAGTACTAGTTTTAGGTACAGGTGCAGCTCTTTTATCTCCAAGTGGGAGATTGTTAGGGTGTGGAGCTAAAAGCTACACCTTAAGGCAAACAGGAGGGTTTCTAGCGAAAGCAGTCACCGGTGTTGGCATGCCACACCGACGACGGTTAGGGGACGTAGAAAGGAAACTGACATCGGCAGAGGATCAGCCGGCGTCGGTCACCTCTAGGAGGGCAGGGACCGACGTTGATCACTTGTAGCAGTCTGAATTGCTGTTGACGAATAGTCAGTTAAGTGAACACGGAGTTTGGATGTTAAAGGCTTGTTCGAAGTCTTGAGCCGCAAGTATAGTCAGTGTATGCATGAGATCTATATAATAGACTTATGGGCTGTATTGTTAAGTGGAGAATTTGGAGAAGAGCTATGTGAAGCTTAGAGAGTTCTTCCCATGGTGGAATCAAGTAGGATTCCCCATGTAGGTATAAGTAAGATCAGGTTTGATATGTAGGGATGTATGTGTATGTGACGGTCAGAAAGGAGATCAGCGGGGGTAGCTAGATCCAAGGTGACAGCAATACATCAGCAGGATCATGGAGAGATCTACTTGGAGTACGGTTGTGTACTCAATTGTATAGATGTGCAATGAGGTGAACAACAGCTTGTGTTAGCTGTGTGTTGTGAACTATGAGAGAAGATTACTCTGGAGGGAAGTTTAGTGTAAGCCCACGAAGTGGAAGAAAGAGTGTCACCTCTTTGTTGTAAATCCCTTTGTAATGAGTTGAATATAATTGTATATTGCCTCTCATATTCTGTGTGCTTTCTCATTGATAGTTATTTGTTCTTCTAGATTTCGCATGTTTAGTTGCTTATACATTGGTAATCATGTGTGCTCTTAAATCTGACAAGTTGTGTCAGAGCTTTGGGGAGTTTCGGTCCTATCAATTGGTATCAGAGCAAAGTTGGATGTTCTCAGAGTGAGTTTGACTAATAGATGTTCCAGATCTGTTAAGTGTTTGTTGATTACAAGTTACTCACAAGGGTTGCTGTTTGAGTGGGAGTATAGCAAGGTAGAAGATGGTACAATGAGAATGAAGAAATCAAGCACAGGTTTATCACCACAAGGAGTGTGGTGGGTTGTCTTCAAGTGGGAGCTTGAAGAGGAATACAAGCCAAGATGCAGATTGGACAGAGTACTGGTTTTGGGTACAGGTGCAGCTCTTTATGTCCAAGTGGGAGATTGTTAGGGTGTGGAGCTAAAAGCTACACCTTAAGGCAAACAGGAGGGTTTCTGGCGAAAGTAGTCACCGGTGTCGGTAGGACACACTGACGACGGTCAGGGGACGCAGAAAGGAAATCGACATCGACAGAGGATCGGCCGGCGTCGGTCATCTCCAGGAGGGCAGGGACAGACGTCGGTCACCTGTAGCGGTCTGAACTACTGTTGACGAACAGTCAGTTAAGTGAACATGGAGTTTGCATGTTAAAGGCTTGTTCGAAGTCTTAAGCCGCAAGTCTAGTCAGTGTATGCATGAGATCTATATAATAGACTCATGGGCTGTATTGTTAAGTGGAGAATTTGGAGAAGAGCTATGTGAAGCTTGGAGAGTTCTTCCCATGGTGGAATCAAGTAGGATTCCCCATGTAGGTGTAAGTAAGATCAGGTTTGATATGCAGGGATGTATGTGTATGCGAGGGTCAGAAAGGAGATCAGCGGGGTAGCTAGATCGAAGGTGACAACAATACATCAGCAGGATCATGGAGAGATCTACTTGGAGTACGGTTGTGTACTCAATTGTACAGATGTGCAATGAGGTGAACAACAGCTTGTGTTAGCTGTGTATTATGACCTATGAGAGAAGATTACTCTGGAGGGAAGTTTAATGTAAGCCCACGAAGTGGAAGAAAGAGTGCCACCTCTTTGTTGTAAATTCCTTTGTAATGAGTTGAATATAATTGTATATTGCCTCTCATATTCTATGTGCTTTCTCATTGATAGTTATTTGTTCTTCTGGATTCCGCATGTTTAGTTGCTTATACATTGGTAATCATGTGTGCTCTTAAATCTGACAAGTTGTGTCAGAGCTTTGGGGAGTTTTGGTCCTATCAATTGGTATCAGAGCGAGGTTGGACGTTCTCAGAGTGAGTTTGACTAACAGATGTCCCAAATCTGTTAAGTGTTTGTTGATTACAGGTTACTCACAGGGGTTGCTGTTTGAGTGGGAGTATAGCAAGTCAGAAGATGGTATAATGAGAATGAAGAAATTAGGCACATGTTTATCACCACAAGGAGTGTGGTGGGTTGTCTTCAAGTGGGAGCTTGAAGAGGAATACAAGCCAGGATGCAGATTGGACAGAGTACTAGTTTTGGGTACAGGTGCAGCTCTTTATCTCCAAGTGGGAGATTGTTAGGGTGTGGAGCTAAAAGCTACACCTTAAGGAAAACAGGAGGGTTTCTGGCGAAAGCAGTCACCGGCGTCGGTAGGCCAAACCGACGACGATCAGGGGACGTAGAAAGGAAACCGACATCGCCAGAGGATCAACCGACGTCGATCACCTCCAGGAGGGCAGGGACCGACGTCGGTCACCTGTAGCAGTCTGAACTGCTGTTGATGAACAGTCAGTTAAGTGAACACAGAGTTTGCATGTTAAAGGCTTGTTCGAAGTCTTGAGCCGCAAGTCTAGTCAGTGTATGCATGAGATCTATATAATAGACTCATGGGCTGTATTGTTAAGTGGAGAATTTGGAGAAGAGCTATGTGAAGCTTGGAGAGTTCTTCCCATGGTGGAATCAAGTAGGATTCCCCATGTAGGTATAATTAAGATCAGGTTTGATATGCAGGGATGTATGTGTATGCAAGGGTCAGAAAGGAGATCAACGGGGTAGCTAGATCCAAGGTGACAACAATACATCAGCAGGATCATGGAGAGATCTACTTGGAGTACAGTTGTGTACTCAATTGTACAAATGTGCAATGCGGTGAACAACAACTTGTGTTAGCTGTGTGTTGTGACCTATGAGAGAAGATTACTCTGGAGGGAAGTTTAATGTAAGCCCACGAAGTGGAAGAAAGAGTGCCACCTCTTTGTTGTAAATTCCTTTGTAATGAGTTGAATATAATTGTATATTGCCTCTCATATTCTGTGTGCTTTCTCATTGATAGTTATTTGTTCTTCTGGATTCTGCATGTTTAGTTGCTTATACATTGGTAATCATGTGTGCTCTTAAATCTGACAAGTTGTGTCAGAGCTTTGGGGAGTTTCGGTCCTATCAATTGGTATCAGTTGGCTCTGCATAACCTGATTCAATAATCTCCCACAAATCTTTTCCTATCAAAAAAGTCATCATTTTGATACACCAATAGTCATACTCATTTCCATCAAATTTGGGAATGGGCAAGGAGTTAGAATTTGACATGATAAATTTTTGGATAAATTCCAACTACTAAATTTTTAACCCATAAGAAAAAAAACCTTACTCTAATACCAAATGTAGATTCTGAAACAACGCTTAAATAATCATGATAGAGAAAATGAATAGTAACAACAACATAGCCAAATCATTTGCATCCTTTACCAAATATCCATAGACATAACAAACATAAATCATATATTAAATTTGAAGAAGGCATAGTACCCTATTTTTTATTACTGTACTGTATTCTAATTACAACATTAACAAAAAAAAGAGTTTTTTCATTCAATATACAGCGTTGTACAAATCCACTTATTAATAATACGGAATGCTTGATTTAGGGGAGTTTAACAAGCTATTTGAACAATAGTCTAAACAAAGGTCTAAAAATAAAACTACATGCATTTTAGTAGACTAAGAATAGTTTCAAATATGCATGTATTATTCGTTGTCCAAGAAAAATTGACATAAAAAACAAAGACTAATATTAATTATTAACTAAGTGTTTAAATTCAAACTGAAGGCAAACTGATTGTCTAAATCATGAATAGAGGAGATTGGATGATCCATCATCAGTTATTAACAATTACTAATATTTGAGGTTCTTCCCTAATATAATATTAAAATAAAACTCCTTAAAACAAACTACAGTCTCTCAGCTGTTAAAATTTTAACAAGTGGGATCATCCATCTCTATTATATAGGGGTTCATCCATCCTTATTAAATAGTGCAGTTGACATTTATATATGTTTTTTGAGAACATATCAAATCCACAAATATTCCAACTTTTTTTCATAAGTGTACAATAGTTATAGCTGTGTTTAATCTTTAACTATAACTTTTTTACTTACAATCAATTAGCATAATTTTACATGAACATTCTCCAAATTCTTAGATTTTGTTTGTAGTGGAGCTCCATTAGTAATATACAACAACTATAAAAATAATTGTAGGTGTTGCAAGATTATTTAGGAGTAGGTATCTAGTGGTCTTTTGGAGGGGGCAATTGCAATTATTTTATAGTTGCAGGTAGTCCTATATAATTGCAAATATTTTATACTACAATATATTGAATCTTTTCCTGAAAAATAGGAGTAGCGATTGTATAGGAGAAAGAAATTTAAAGATGGATGGCAGTTGGGGGCAAAAAGTTACAACAACCGCCAAGAATTTTTAGGAACTTTATAACCAATAAAAATATTCTATACATATCATTTTAATTTGATTTTACATTCAAACCTCCTATATTTCCTCTATAGGAGTAAATTTTATATATTTTTTAATCTATGAAACCCTTTCATTGTATATCTATTTTTAAATAATTTTTGCAACACCTACAAATATTTTTGCAGTTGCAGTATTATGAGCCTATATTATAGATTTTAAAAATTGCAAAATTTATACCTGCTAAGGAAATCTAGGAGGTTTGAATGTAAAATTAAATTAAAAAATATTTCTAAAATACTTTTTATTAGTTGTAAAGTGCCTAAAAATTCTATGCAGATGCTACAACCTTTTACCTAAGGTTGCTACCCATTTCTTTCTCTTATGTAGTCGCTACTCCTATTTTTTAAGAAAAAAAAATCTATTTTTTTGTAGTTCAATAGATTTACATTTGCATGGGACCACCTGTAACTATTAGTTGCAGTTTATCCTTCCATGCATATTTTTCTTCTATATAACCGTTGCTCCTATTTTTCAAAAAAAAAAATCTGTTTTTTTACAGTTTAATAGATTTACAATTGCTTGGGGTCACCTGCAATTGTAAAATAGTTGCACTTGCCCCCTCCATGAAACCACCCTCTCATTGATATAATAAGATTTTCTTTCGGGCAAGGACACTGAATCTGCTTTTAGGGAGGTAGGCATCAAATTACTTAAGGAACACAAAAAGTTTTTCGGAGGTTTATTATACATTTCCATCAAAGACGTGAATGTATGGGATGCAAAAGAACTTATTCAAGTATTCCAAAAGAAAATGTCTTAAATATGCAGCAAATCTAAAAACTTCATTTAAAAAATTTACAATGGGAATGTAAAGATTGCTGCTATGGCTTTTTAAAATCTATTGGACTACTATACAAAAAGCTTAAAAGAGCTAGCTGGAACAGCCTTTGAAACAGAGTCTTTCTATGATCATGGTTCGACTTTTTCGAGAGATCTGAAACTTTTAATATCTCAAATATCAGCCAAGACTGGGCACCCATTGACAATAAGCGTGTTGCCATCATAGTCGATATTCTATGTAGAATTCTCAGGTTTGCCGTGTATAGGGGATGTCTTTTTGTTACAATTACCAAAGAAGTTCAGGTGCTTCTTAATTTCAATACACAGGAGGAAGTTGGAGATTTACCTGTTTATGTTGGAGATTTCTTATGCAATGTTGCAGATTGAGGCTTGTATCTGGCACTTTCGAGGAAATCTTCAAAAGGTATTACCGATGCAGATGTTATATCTCGACTCTGCTCAAGACTAAGGAGTATCTTTTCAAGAAAAGGAAATAATCGTGAATTGTGGCTTTCCATGTTTGACAAATTTCTTGAGGCATTGACGGAGAGAAGACGTGATAGAGTTCAAACATGGATAAGTTTTAACACTATAGAGTTTTGTTATAATGACGGGGTGCAAAGGTTGCAGTTAGAGGGCACTGTAGCTCTTGCAGAAGTGAAACAATGTTTCTCTTTGCGTGGATGGAAATGTTCTCAGTGATTTTACAGATGTATGCTTGAAAAAGGCCACGGTAAATCTGTCTTGGAACATTCTTGAATGGGTGGTCATCCATGTACAGAAAGCTGCAGTTATTGTGGTCAAGGAGGAGGAGAGCAAGATGGATTTCAAAGCTTAAGCGTATGCAGGGGTTTGGTAGGTCATGAAGGTTCTCGCGACTGCAAAGACAAAAATCACGTGTGCGGAGAGACCTGTGAGTTGTTTGGAATGTCATCGAATTGTAATGAATTGTGTTCTCTTAGGCGTGAACACCCTGGTCGGCACATTTGTAATTCCCTCAAACGTGTGTGCAAGAAGGCATGTTCGCATTCAAGCTGCAACAAGCTGCGTGTTTAATCCATTGTGTGTAATCAGGAAAAGCATTAGTGCCATGAGAGATATTGCCAAAGAAAATGCACTATAGATGGTTGCAACAGGACATGTGAAGTTAATCACCACTTCCATGATTTGGATCCAGATGCAGAGCATTTGCGTGGGAATAAGCATTCCTGCACCGCGAAATGTGAAATGCAGGGAATATGTAAAATCTTTACAGAGTTAATAAGACGAACCCGGACAGTGGATTTTTCGAATATGAACATGTGTCAGAGCAAAATGGATTGCGCAAATACTGTTGCATTCCCATTCCTCCCTGTTGCGACACAAAATGCCAGGCTTGTGGTTACTATTCCAAATCTGATGAGCATGAGGCAGAGCCTTCTATTAAATCATATTACACTAAGAAATTCTGGCATCCGAAAACTAAATAAACAGAACAAAATATAACTTCGGAAGATAATATCACTGACAACGGCCATCATTTTTACTGTGGTCATTTGAAGAATGTTCCTCATCATGTCATATTTGTCAGATATCACTCAAACCCATTCTGAGATTTATACAAGCCCGCCTCAAGATTTTTTCTGATGATTACGTATCAGTGATTCTAACTGATACTAGTGTAACTGTGGCTGTAGAGATGCAAGATATGGAAGAACGGGTTGTTGATTGCCTTCTTCAGTACCATGCTGCCTCATTAGCTAATTTGGGAACGTCCTGCTCATCCACGCTCGATGCTGCAAAGGATTTATTGACCAAAGCAGCCAAAGACCCAAAATTTAAAATGAAAAATCCAGTTGTGAACTGGGGATTGAATCCTCTTCCTTATGCCCATAGAATTAAAATACAGCCGCAGTTGGTTTAATGGTAAAGAATTTGTCTTTAGGGAAGTCGTAAGTTGAAACGCGTATGACATATTTTGAAATACAATTAAGTGCGTCCCTACTTAATAGGAAAATAGTTTCATATAACTTATATGTTATCTTACATATAAACATCGCAGCACCTTAAAAAGGCCTTATCTTTATTGTTGCGTTGTCTGCATCGTTTTTGCCCATCAAACAAGTTACATTCAATCCAGAAGCACAAGTATGCCTTGAACGGTCTCAATAAATGAGAAATTCTTTTTAATGCTTGGCCATAGAGCATTTTGATATTCAAAATCAGGGATTTTAATCAGTGTTTTTGAAATATACTCTAAAATATTTCGTCCTAAACTTTAATTAAACCTTACTAGATACCTTTTGGAGACGCCACTATGGGCCCATTCATCTGGAAATGAAACTTTCTTTCAACAATTATGAACATATTTAATAGCAATTTCAATGAAATTACGCTACATCATCTCTAGTTTCTATTATGTAAAATAAAGAAAAATATAATTATATAACTCTTCTTTTTTTTTTTAAAAAAAATATTTATTTGTTTTTATTGACTGTTAATCATCAATTATATAAATAATTATTCTATAATTATATCTTTTTTATATGTTTTTATTAAAGATTTTAATTTTTTATAATAAATAATAACAATTTATAAATTAGTTAATTATATTAAAAAAATTGGAAGAAATTAATAGAATGATATAAGTTCAACAAAATATAAAATTGTGCATTTTCTTTAAACACTCAGAAAATAATATAAGTAAAATAATATTATAAATTTACATCATGACATAAACACTACAAGATAATATAATTTAAATAGTAATATAAACTTAGATCATGACATCAACAGTCATAAGATGATATAATTTTAAAAGTATTAAGCAATGAACATATAAAACATTTAATAATTTCACTAATATAATAAATTTAACTAACAATAGCAACTATAAGTTCTAACATATTAAATTCCACCAACAACACATTAACTTCTAAAAACCTTAACAATAACTATTACTTCCAAAAACATCTAAACACAACCATCAAATAAAACTGCCAACAAAAATAAATTACCACTATATATGAGTGCTTTCTTCCAACTACACCCAAACACAACCATCAAATACAGCCACCAACAAAAACAACTTCCCAGTATACATGAATATCTTCTTCCGACTACACTCATTTGATTGTCTTTAACAATATAAATTTTAAAACATTCCTTTCCAATCTTCGCTACTTCAAACTATGATAATGAAAATGTACGAAATGATGTGAGAAGGAAGGTCATTTACAAAATGTAAATATAAAAACACAATTACAAAATCATAAAATAGAAAAGTAAACTCACTTTCAAATAACAACAAAACATATGAAAGCAGCGCACCTTCTTTTTCTTTCTTGTCACTCTCTCTACCTCTACAAGATGTAAAAGACAAACATTGACAAATGTTTGGGGTCCGCTAGAATTCTTCTTGGTGGGGGAGAGGGTGTCAACCATCATTTCATTTTAATAAAAACAAATTTATGTCACAATTCAAATGGTCCAAGATAACCCTTGTGGATTACTTTACTTGGGAGTACGTCTTTTAAATCCATTTCTGGTTATGCACACTAGTCTCTTAAATCTATTTCTGGTTATGCACACTAGGTTCTATTTCTGTTGTATAGGGTGTATTTTCTAGAACTTATCTTTTATGCTAGCTATGTGGCTATGTTTGTATTGTACCACCTTTTTTAATTATGTTATTTCATTTTTTTCTAAAAGTGTACTGTTATTTATTTATTTATATATATGCTTAATGTGTTTATGTAATAAAAAATAATAATAACAATAACTAATATTATATTTAATAAATTTTAAAATACTAAATAATTATATAAATAATTTTTAATTTAATATAATTTGTTAAATAAATATATTAATAAAATAATTAATTTAATAATATCAATTAATTAATGATTTTATTAATTAACTAGTCATGACAAGAAACCACTAGATATATTTGAAATAGAATAATTAAAAGATTGGTAGTCACAAAATATTTAATAAATTCTATATATTTACAATACTCTTTATTTTAATATTCCAAATATTTTATTTTAATATTTCAAATATTAATGTTTAAAAAATAAACTTACATATATTTGTTAAGATAAAGACCCAAATTCTAAAATGACCTAATTAAACCTAAAGGTAAAACCATTGTGTAAACACCTAAAAATGGCAACCGATAACCTCTAACTAGGCTTTTGACCAATTTTCTCCAAAGTACATAATTTGGCCTAAAAATATTAAAATGCATTAAATGAATCGAAATTGATATATTCAAGTGCTGATTTTGACTAGAGTATCATTAAATAGGGCAATGTAATTTATAGGTCAGTGAACTTTGATCAGATTATTTCGAGTCAAAATGTTAATTTTGCACTTGGGTGCTCTAGATTGTTCTTTTCTGTCAAATCTATTGCACAAGACAAGTACCTTTGTTATTTGATGTATGTAACATCCTAAATGGGATAATGGATCCAATGCATCTGGCATTGACTTCCAATTCTAATCTAGTCAAATTTTGGTCCAATAACAAGATATTTTGATTAATTTGTGCACAAGAGCCAAAATTTGGATGAAAGTTGACTAATCATGTCTTAGGATAATTAAACCAAATTAGAGCCTTAAGTTAATTTTTCATGGAACTTGTTGAATAAATCTTTATTAGAAATCAATTCCTATTAACTTCATCATCAAGTGACATCATCATATTGGGTGGCATCCATAAGCCATAAATGCATAAAAGATCAAGATTATGGATCTTTCATGCCTCATCAAGACCCTCCATACCTCATTAAGACCCTTCATGCCTATTCAATACCCCTTTATCCCAATGATTAATAGGGATATTTGTAAAATAAATTTTATATTTGGATTTATTCATGGCCACACATCTCAATCTTGAGATGAATGGTCATGGTGGATCCTCAAACCATTCCAAAAATTTATAAATAGGAGGCTTGCCTATTAAATTTTAAGCTCTTTTATGTCAAACATATAATATCCAAATTCATTCAAAAATTATTGCATCTTAGTGTTATAATACCAAATTATTGAGCCAAGTCAAAGCCAAAAGTGCCAAGAGGAGATGATAGTAGCCACACTCTATTGAAGAAGATCTCCTGAAGCACAAATCGAGCAATCCAAAGGAGCCTTTTGGATAAATCAAGGATTTGGTAAGAAATTTATGTTTTGTGTTCATATTTATTATTTATTTTCAATTTTAGTTGTATTCTCAAATGGCTTTCCCTCACTAAGCTCTCCCTAGTAACTAAGCCTAGAGATGTATGCTAGCTAGTGTGTTAGTTTTTCAATTTGATTTCATTTTATCACTAACAAGATACTAACACATCATTTGATTCAAATTCTTAGTTCACATAATGGCATGTCTAGTGGAACGATCTTCATGAGAGCACAATCCACAAATTTTTTTGTGTTTCATAGTTTTAATTCTTTTTTTTTTAATTTTTTTTGTTAAGTAAAAATGACCAATATATAAGTCATAACTTTTTATATAATTAATATTTATATATATATATATATTTTTAACTCATATATTTAAATATGTCATTTATTTCTCTAAAAATTTCAAAAAATAATTCTTTATATTTTATAAGTCAGTTGTTTTAGTGACTGTCACTTTCTATTTTTTATTTTTTTGGTAAAAATGGTTAGAATGGAGTTGATAAAATTTTTATTAACTTTTTGAACTTAAAATTTTTCATATATGTTCACCCTAGAGTTATTTATAACCTTTCAAAATTTTGTAGTAAATTTATTTATATTTTAAAATATATGTTAAAAATACTAACTGAAGGTTTTTATATTTTATATGCAAGATTTTATGTGTTGTGTTATATTTTATTTTTATCCTTCTAATTTGTTATTTTCAGGGGTTCATATATATATATATATATATATATATATATATATATATATATATATATATTTTAATATTTTATTTATATTTGTGCTAACATTTTCTAACCTAACATATTTATTTTTGGAGTGATGCCTTAAGGTTAGATAGGTGATCAACATACTTTAAATTTGTTAAAACATGCTATAAAAACATCTTTGGCATGCTTTTAAAATGAATTAGGAATCTTGTTTTTTATGATTAATAAAAAATTTAGGTCTTTAAATGAACTGTTTGATAAGTTAGGCTTTCAGATTTATAACTTAAGACCAAGGGGTCAAAATAATACCACCACATATTTCATTTGGGTCCTAAAATTAAACACACTTGTCAATTATTAATTTTATTGTTGTTTGATTAAAATTTGTTTAGCAAAGAGAAGGTTTGTGTGTGTATGATCTTCCATTTATCCCTATTATAGAACTTTTGAAATAAAAATCACCATCCTTATTGCAAAAATCATAGCTAAGGCTTAGAAAGGATGTCGTTTAAAGCACTCCCAAAAAACTCATCAAAGTTTAGGTGATCTTGAAAATGACCCTAAAGTCTTTTTATTAGTATTTTATTTCATACAAACTTGGCTTGTGAGGGGGACTTTATTACTTCCCATGAGTTCTTTATAGAAGCTTTGACCTAGGGTTTCATCTCTCGGCATTGACTTCATCCACTCCTAAGTTGCACATGGGACATATCTACATTTGGACATCACATTACACTGAATGAACAATAGGATGTAGTGGTGTAAAATGGACTAGATCTTTTTATAATTAGCCAATGTTATAGATACTCAATTTTTATGCTTTTATTTGGCATTGTTTGATATTAAAGTCATTATGCAATTGATTCCCCTAGAAACATTTGAAATCTTGATAGTTTAGTCAACCCCACATTGCCATACCCTTACTAGGATTTGGATTATTATACTTAGAATATTTTGGTGATTTTTGTTTAGTATGTTTTGAGACTAACACTTTTTTATTTTTTAATAAAGTCATGGTAAAAGCAATTTGTCTATGCATCACTCTTTTATCTAAAGAGGAATTATGCTAGTCATTTTACACCACACTTATGCGTTGAAATTTTTATTAAACTTATTTATGTGTGTGTCATTTGAGTTGAGGAGGGTAGTGTTATGCTGCCCAAATCATGTCAAATCATTTTTGCCTTTTATTCTTTTGAAACATAACATAGATCACATCATTTAAGTATGTTTATGTCATTAGGCTACTCAATTTATTTTAAGACTAGTTTACCTTGTATCAAAAATTGTTTACTTCAAATCATGTCATGTATACCATTTGGACATTTGTTTTGTGTTGTCACTCTATCCACCTTTGTCTAGCTTATTTGGTCAAATATTTGTTTTTAACATTATGTTTTCAATTAACCTTGTCAATTTTGGATCCAAACATTGATTGATTTCTATTTAGTCCTCAATTCATGGGGTTGATACATAGATCTTTCTTTTCTGGGTTGCATAGCTTTAGTTAATCAATTAATCGTGTTTGAAAACTATTGATGATTTGTTTGTTCAGAACCTATCCTCATCATTGTTCATGTTTTTATTTGGGAAAATATATTTTTTCTCTAAAATCTTTTTACCTTATAAATTATGTCAGCTGATCATGTTTATGTTTGATTTTGTTTCTCAGGTTTATGTCAAAATTATTTCTGAATTTGTTAGATTAAATCAAATCACATCATGCCTTTATTTCAAGTCTAGTTTTTGATTTCATTTGACCAAAAGTCCTAAAACAACCTATTTGAACCTATATTTTGACTCCATGTTTAGACAAAAGACCTAGTGACTTTTTTCCCTTTCCTAATTTAGACCTTACTTAGAACACTTTAACCTAGACATTTAACATGTTAGTATTTTTTCAGATGCTTGACCTTTTATGCATATGAAATTTGACATTAGATATTTGATATTAGACTATTTTATGTCAAGTCTTAGCACAAATAATTTTGGAGATACATATACACTTTCAGACCATATTGAAGATATAGTTCCACCCCTTTGATCAAGTTAGACCAAGTTTAAACCATTTATCCTTTGAACAATTTTTTTAGAGTTTGTTGAACTCTAAACCTTTTTGTTTCAAAGCTTTCATCATTTATACATATTTCTCTATTTACACTTATGGTAGAGTCACGTAAAATCTAACTTATGATATAATGGCCACAAAAAATCCCACTAGGAACCCTTATAAAGAAAGATTTTCTAAGGATTTTTAGTATTCTCCCTAAAATACTCCATGTGGGGAACATAGTAAAAATCCATAAAATCTAAATTGAGACCTTGATTAGCATGAAGAGGCTTGTGAGGAAGAATTTGAAGACCCAACTACAAATAATGTTTGGGGTGCTATGCAAGCCCCTTGCATTCCAAGAGAGTACTATCATTGGGTAGAGGGAAGGAAGTGCTCATCCAGGGTCTTGACCTCCCCTGACTCTACCAGTAAATCCCCTATAATTTTAAGCTTCTCTTGATCCTTCCTGCGTCTCACTCTAGCAGGATTGGTGAAGGATACCTTCTTGAAGGGCCTCTGGGATAAGCCAAGAGGAGAAGGTGAGGCCTTTTCTTTCCTTGATGCCTCTACATCTTTGACCAAATCTGCCCACCTGATATCCTCAACCTGTTGGGTTGGGGTTGCTCCTGAGGTCCCCTCTTTTGGCAACAGTGTAACCTCGGGTATCTGCTGCATAACCATATCCTAGGGCTCAGGAGGGAGAGAGCATCTTCCCTCACCCTTAGCAGGTCTCTCCTGTTCCATCACAGGAATGCCATCCTCAATGGCCATACTCTTGAGGGTTTTGAAACGGTTGAAGCCCATCTCCACTTGCCGATCCAAATTTGTCTGCTTCTATCCATGTCCCTTAGTATGGCGACTAATTTGGGTGAATCCATCTTTGTCAGGGCCATTACCACCAGCTGCCCCATGTCCCATATTACCCACATTTATGTTAGCCACTCCCTTTGTGGCACCAGTTTGCTTGACCGTTCTAGTTTCCAAATTCGCTGATTGACCTGCCTCGTTGGCGCTGGTGTCAAAACCTCTGTTATCTCTAGCTGCTTGCGGACATTGACGATGCAAATGTCCATATTGATGACAAATTTTGCACCTAAAAGGGATCGACTCATAGTCAATCTGTTGAACCTAGGATGAGGACCCTAGGCAGATCTCCATAGAATCTGGCAGGGGTTATTCAGGTCAATCTCCACAAAAATATGGGTGTAAGTAATGAATTTCTTGTCCAAAGATTGATTTGCAATGGTAATTGGGGTACCCAGCATCACTGCTATTTGCCTCAGAATATCCTCCCTCCAGAATTTGAGAGGCAGTTGTGGAAGGCGCACCTAGACTGGTACTTTGGCTAGAAGGTCCTCTACCGAATTGAATCCAATATGCCAAGGTTTGATAAACAGGCCGATACGATCAAAGAAATAGGGTCCTCCTTCGAATATACGATTCTTGTCAAAAATTGAGGAAAAATTTACCATGAAATAATTATTTCCAGCCAGCATGATGTCTAGTTCCCCCTCAACCTGCCAGGTTCGGCGAATCCAAGCCTCCAGGGCCGACAAAGAGATTCGAATTCCCAAAAACTTGCAAATTAAAGCATGTGCTGTAAGGTAATCAACATCCTCATGCACCGTCTCAGGGGGGATTATCAAAACAGGTATTTCCTGGGACTTAGGTAGGCATCCATTGATTTCATTAAGCCTGAGCCGATCACTGGAGTAAACAGGCTCTTTTCCCTTTGAATACAACTCTGCCGCAGGGCGTTCCTTGCTCTACGCCCCACCCGGGTCCAAAACCCTCGCTGTACCATTCACGCCCACAGCCATGAGACTCATTTCTTCACTCTTATACTTTTGACAGGATATCTTTTAATGATTTTTTTTTCAAATTAATTATTTTATTAAAAAATGGAAAATTTTAAATTTATGAAGGAACAATATTTTATAAAAAATTGATGAAATTTTCAATAAAAAAGTTCATAAAGTTCTCAAATTTGAACAACTATTCTCATATAAGTAGAAAACTCTATGTTTTTCTTTAATATTTTCCTATCATATTTATGTTTCATACTTTACAAAATAAACATATTCTCATGAAATTAAAAACATATAATAAATTTTATTTCTTTAACAAAAACCTTTATCCAAATTCATAATTAGTGTAGCTTGGGAAATTTAGAAATTATACACTTGCAACTGGGTCCTTACAATTTATTTCTAAATATTTCACCACCTTAACATAGATATGTTTCTAAATCATAAATACACAATCAATTTTAAAATTATGTGACTCATAGATTAGATAACAACATAAATAATGCGGCATAATACTTGACAGCATAAGCTAGGTCCTCAAAGAGACCTTCCATGCTTAGGATCTCTCGAGTGAGAATGGGACTTGTGCCATCCAATATATTAATGCATAAGATAAACACTATTAAGAAGTGAAAAAGAAATTCAAACATTATATACCTCATACATGAACAAAGTAATTTTAAATATATGGAACATATGGTAATAAAAACATGGATCTTGTTAGGATACTCCAGTGTTTCCCATGTAAAGGGATATAGTGCTAAGGCTAGAACATCAATACATATGTTGGGTACACTGTCAGAGATAAGTAGATCACAACATATGTGGGCATCACCATCAACATCATCAAAAATAACCACATTAGTTCCTATAAGAGAAAATAAAGGTTCGTACTAAAAAATGCAATGTATTGGGTGTATTTCTCATTTACACTTGCATTATCTAGATAATGCTCAGTATTACAAATTCCACATAGCCATATGAAATCCTCTCTCTCTCTCTCTCTCTCTATATATATATATATATATATATATATATATATATATATATATATATATATATATATATATATATATATATATATATATATATATATATATAACAAGTCAAAGATAATATTTTATAATAACATGTTCAAAAATATAGAATAAACTCAAATATGAAAAAAAAGAGCCAAATCAAATGTCTAAATGGTAGGGTCATATGGATGATCTTAGTGAAGACTGAACACTCATGTCACATGTTCATATAGATATACGTCACATATATAGTTCTAGTCAATACTCCATTTCCTAAACTGTGTCTAGTTTAACAAAAACTCATTATCAAGAAAACCTAGGTGTAGATGATAAGGTTTCCATATCACACTATTTTCCTATAATAGGTTAATCCCCTTATGGAAGAGATCTATGCAATCTTTCCCTACATAGAGACCATGAATGTGAACCCATCCAACCAATTAGTGTTGTCCCCCCCATCTATGAAATTAATTATATAATGTATTCAAAACCCCACATCTATAATAATATTTCACAAGTTAACCTTATCAATACATGTTCCACTATAAATCAATATGAGTTAAGATAAATGTGGGACAACTACATTTAACCTTGATTTTGATCATCAGATAATACTCTTTTTATTTATTATATAAAAATATCAAAAATAAGTGAGCAATCACCAACATCATATAAAGTAAATGAACGAATAAGTATACACAAATATATATGTAAGTAGGGAGTCATCTAAATGAATATATGATCAATTATAAAATTCCAACACCATCTCTTTCCACACCTTGAGCCTCACCTCAATAGTATATCCTAACAAATAATCTCATTGGCACACTTAATATATAATGAATCACGTATATACCATCGATAAGTAGGTAGGTGTAATATCCTCTACACTTCCTAAAGTGTAACAATAATCTCCCATGTCTTAAGATGGAGAGAAATTTTTTCACAATATCCAAAGCAGACTTAATTGATATAAAAGTTATAAAAGATGAGTCAATAGCCATAATACAGAAAAGTGGTTAAAACATCCAAGACCAGTGGCCTTTACACTTTCCTATTCAGAATTCCCTAACACTAGATTGAATATATCTATCCATAATATGCCATGTTGTAACTCCCACACATGAATGAATATTTACAACCATAAAATAAAAAATCCTTAATATCATTATACAACAATCCAAAAGAGGTAATTTCAAATTAATAAACAAGTTTTAAACACATAAGAAATAACTTGGGCACATTTTAAAATGACAATATACTTTCCTCAAGTAATGTCTAATCTAAAAGAAACAATGACGTGTGGATAATCCCATTAAGGGGTTGAATAATATCAATACTAATAAAATATACTCAGTGGTGATAGGACAATATTAGACATTACCATATAATAAAATGAAAAAGTAAAAACATTCCAAAAAAAATTGAATAGCTTTTTCATATCCTATCCATCACTAATGTAAGTACACATATAATCCAAACATATAGATGAAATATATAAAATTCCTCCCACCTCTCTCTCTCTCTCTCTCTCTCTCTCTCTCACACACACACACACACACACACACACACACACACACAATATAACATTTTAGTGTAAAGGGTTGCAACATAAGATCCTAAAAATCATTAAATTATCATGTCACACACTCATATTAGAACTATTCACAAATATGATAATGATCAATAAGCCATCAATAGACTCCCATCTACTCTAACATAAAATCATCCATGGGACATGTTAGGTATTGAATATCAGGTCTCCATGTTTATAAATGTATTTTAAACTTTCCATGATTTATACTTTACTATAATGTATATTCAAAATGGATCCTAATCATCCCCTATTGCTAGTTGTTATGGGGCCTACAGGGAGGTATCACCCAACATGGTTTGGAGTAGTGCCCTTAATTGTTTATGGTGTTATTTGTATATATTTATGTGTTTTTAGTCCATGGTTTATATACTTTATGGTTTTGGTACCTATGGTATTGTATTGCCATTTTGATAGTTATTCACTAATGTGTCTATATATAGTCATAGATATAATAGGGAAAAACATAACTTAGTAATGCATTATTGAATTAGAAACCAGGTTTATGTTTTAAATATATCAAATAGTTTTTTAAAAATTGATACTAAAAATCTCAATTCCTAAATTGAAATAGAATTGGATGCCGAATTCTCAATTTCTAGATTAAGTAAAACTAGGACATAGATTTTAAAAATATAATAATTCATTTTATAAAATATAATTAAAATGAATTGGCTTTTAAATATGAATGTGAATTTATTAAACAATTCTAAATATGATTGTTTTGAAAACTCATACAACTCTATTACTCAGTTAAATCATTCCATTCATATTTTTATCTTTTGAAATAGTCTCTTATCCAATTTCCCATAGTTAAATTCTAAATATAAATGAATAATTTGAAACTGTTATCTACTAATAGAATAATGAAAAACTGATAAAAATAGAGTCAAGAGATTGTTTACAATGTTCACCAATTGGATACATCCCTAGGTTTATTTAAACCATTCCATTATAAACAATATGTAAATATAGTATTTAAAACCTATATCCCTATAAGGTTTAAGAAAATTTACAGCTCTGTAGAATATGAAAAATTTGTTTGTAGCACAAAAATGTTCTTATCTTCAACCAAATGAATATGTGTAATTGCTTATATGTGTCCTTAATGGGCTAATTAATTCTTTCAACAAGAAGAAAAGAATACTCTGAAAGGATTTATAAAATATCATTGGATTTACAAATCTCTATAATTTATATAGGTTGAGAAACACTCAAGAATAAATGAAATAAAACATGAGCAATTCACTAAATTAAATAACCTATATTCTTCAAGTAAAATAGAACTTCATCTATATGGATCATCCATACTTTAAAATCTCAATATAATCCATCTCTCTATAAAATAAGCAACCTGTGTCCTTCTCTATTGGCATTCCATGCATTGTAAGCCACTCTAGAATGATAAAAGTCCTCAATATATAATAATTGACATATAGCTAATGTTGGATTACAATTCTAATCTACCTTGAAGTACGATTAAATTTGTAAATAAGTGTTGCATGTGAATTTAATTAAAGTAAGAAATCGTATATTAATATTGAGGTTCCAATGCCATGATTTATTTAATAAATCACTTATCAAAAACAAAAACCACCACATATCATCCATTTAACACGCCTTATCCATCAAAGTGCAAGTGGAAGACCCACATGGAGAAAAAGGTGGGTAAGGATGCATGTTAAGAGTTTAGCACCAAAGTAAAGATATTAGGATAATTAAATTTTGAACTTTAGTTTTTTAAACAATCCGATGTAATTCACCCCCATCCAAAGTGAAATGAATGTATGATGTGGAAAAATTAAAAGTGAGGTGAATTACATGTAATAAAGTTTGTTTGGGCTTAGTTTAAAAACATATCCAATAGTCATTCAAAAACCATGAATAAATAGGATATTAAGTTTGAATTTGAAATAGAAGATATTAAATTTAATTTGAAAACATATTCCATGTTTATTTATAATCATAATAAAATAAGATAATAGTAATATTTTGAAAATGGAGGAATTGTGGTGGGAACAATTGGATATGTCAAAGGAATAAATAGGAAAGATATATTGGAATATCTTAGTGGCATTAATAGAATTATATGTCAAATTTGGTAACACTAGATGTGTAATGGTTATGGGTTAATGTGGATAAATGACCAGTTTGGTCATCCATCTATAGCAAAACACCCTTTAGTAACATAATAAAATAATTCCACTATAAAAAGAAATTGTATCAACTCTTTATATCTTTGCCACATTTCAATTTTACATTATGACACTTGTCCTTTCCACATTTTTTTGAACCATAAAAAGCAATCCTTTGGATTAGTTATTATATGGTAAATGGTTAAGTCAATGCAATAAATGAGTTACACTATTGGGGTTTTCACTTGAAAAGGTTTTGCCTGGTGAAATCATGTCTACTATGTAATATTATGTATATTCAATTTCTCTTAAGTTATTAAATGAGAGATTATGTTAGTATTAATTCTCATATTTCTATTTTATTTGATCTATTTTCTCTTCACCTCATATCACATTATCTTCTTGTAAGAGGTCAATTTCACCACAAAAGAGAGTGATGCTATTTATCCTTGCTCAAATGCTACAACTATGAACACTTATCACCTTGTAACATTATTTTCCCATCTAATAAGAGTGTGGTGCCACAAAGAAGTGAATTATTACAATTTGTTGAAATTCCCACACCTATAATAATATATCAAAAACAAACCCTATAAATATGTACTCCATTATGAATTCATATATGTAAAGATAAATGTGGAGCAACAAATAATTAAAATAGTTATAGTCTTTCATATGATTTTAAATTCCTTTATGATTATTTGCAAACCACAAAGAAGTGATAATTCACCAATCTCATCCAAAAAAAATCAATAATTAGTATGTAAAAATGTTTTCATAAGAGAGTAGTAGTCCTAGTCAATATATATTTAATAAAAAACTTTCAACCCCCTTTCTCTCCTCATTTGAAAAATCACATCAATAATCTATCATAGAAAATCATAACTAAGATTCACTTAGTCTTGCAATAACCACATCCATACAATATACATGTAAGTATAATATCTTCCACATATACTAAATACTAAAAACCATCTACCATGTATAGAACTAGAAACAAAAAGTGTCAAAGTCCTACCTCTCAGTTAAGGTGATTAAGAAAGATAAGTAAGTATCCATAATAGCCAATCAATTAGGATGTCTGAGACCAAAAACCTATATATTAATTCTTAGTTGGTGGGATTTATCTATAGTTAGGATATAGATATATAATATATGTAATGGCACAACTCCTATACATTGAGGAATATATGCTACCAAATATATAAATTCATGAATATGATTATACAAAGATACAAAACATCTAATTTTAAATTAATAAACACACATTTAACACACATAAAAAATAATCAAGGAAAATTTAATCAAGAATGTATTAGCACCTAAATGGTATCTTAGGACAAACATGATTATATTAATATAAATCTATTGTGGGTCTAGACAATATTGACACCATGAATGCAAACTCATCAATCATAAGATAAAATTGTAAGTGGTCAAATATAAGCTAAAACAAGCTAAAAATAAGTAGAAAAACTAAAAATAACAATGTAAATATCTCCTCTTAACCAGTATTAATGAAATAATATATGAAATCCAATAAATTAGGTGTAAGATATCTCTTAAAGGCCATGACAACAAGAACATTGAATGAACAATTCAATCAATAAAAAAATACCAAGATAAAACTAATAGTTATAAATGAACCTATTAGGTCTCCTAGATTAATGTTATAAATCTAACCCGAAACTTAACCCAATAGAGATAACAGTTACCCTATATAGATATATGAATAAATTTAGGCCATCATTACAAATTTAAAAAACCACATATTTTGAAGAATTTATTGTAATCATTTGTGTTTGTTGAAAATTTTAAGCATCAATTATTGGTTATAGAATATTTTTAATATTTTCCCATGATTTATAAGTGGTTGGGATCAAAACCTTGATTCATTTTAAAACACAATGAAAATAAATAAATACAAACACCACTTCTTTAAAAAATCAATGCTGTAAATAAAAAGTTAGTGCAAAGGTCTTTAAAAATTAGTCAAATGAAAAATAAATTAAAATGTGCATAATCTTGATCCAATTAATAAGTCACATTTTTAATCACTAAATACATTACACTAATACATATAAGGCATTGGGTTGTTTAGAACAAATACCAAGATTAATCATTCCATGTGGTCACAAAGGCATAAAGGGGGTAATTTATTTTAAGAAAACAAAAATTGAAATAATTTAATATTATTAAATGAATTTAATATAAAACAATCATTTATTATTTATGTTATTTAAATAGTTTAGAAATTTAATATGTAAATATTTAAAATTGTTGAGAGGTATCAATTTAGAGGTTTTTTTTTTGGGATTTTTACATATCACTCATATTAAAATTTTATTTTTCTTTCACCATTTTAAGTAATATGATTTTAAAAGTTTTATTTTATAAAATTTAATATCCTTATTTAATCCTATTTTCATGATAATATTTTTTTCAAAAAATTTATTTTTTTGAAAAAAAGAAAGAATTTTAGATGTGCTAGTGAACAACTTTTTAAAAAAAAAAAAAAACTAATTTTTTGATAAAATTGTTCATAAAGTTGTTAAATTTGACAAAATATTCCAATATTAATATAAAAATATATGTTTTTATTTAATATATACCTATTATAAATATGTTTTATATTTTACAAAATAAACATATTTACATACAATTAGACATTTTTAATAAATTTTATTTCTTTAACAAAAACACTTACCCCAATTATTAATTAGCATATCTTGAGATCTTTGTAAATTACCTTTTATAGTTTTCAAGACATCCACACTTGAAACTAGGTCTTCGAATCTATTGTAAAACATTTCACCACCTTATCATATTTATGCCTCAAGATCAACAATCCATAGTCACTTCTAAAATTACACGACTCATAGATTAGATTATGGCTTAAATAATGTTGTATAATATTTGACAACATAAGCTAGGTCCTCAAAGAGACATTTCATATTTAATACCTCCCTATTGATAACATGAATCATGCCATCCAATATATTAACCCATAAGGTATATATTATTAATAAGCAAAAATTATAAAATTCAAACATTACATACCTCACACATAAACAAAGACATTTAAAATAGAAGTAACACATGATAGTTAAAATTGATAAATTAATAGGATGCTCAAATGTTTCTCGTGTAATGGGATATAGTATTAAGCCTAGAACAAAAATATTTATGCTGGTTCCATTACAGAAAATAGGTACATCACCACATATGGGGGCATGACAACCAACATCATCAACACCAACCGAATCAGTTTATCTAGGATAAAATTAATGTTGTAATGTATTGGATGTACTTATTAGTTATTATTACTTTATTTATACCATGCTCATTAAATAAAAACACACACAAACACACACACACACACACACACACACACACACACACACACACACACACACACACAAACACACACACACACACACACACACACACACACACACACACACACACACACACACACACACACACACACACACACACACACACACACACAGACACACACACACACACACACACACACACACACACACACACACACACACACACACACACACACAAAATTAACAAGTGAAAGAGAATATGTTATAATAATATATTTAAAAATATACAATAAACTTAATTTTGAATAAAAATAACCTAATTAAATATCTAAATTTAAACATATAAAATTTATATAATTTTTATAAAATTAATAAAGAATTTATATGGAATTGAAAATATTTTGTCTTTATTTTTAAAAATATCGTAAATATTAATAAATAAATATTAACACAATAATTATTTATTATCTATGTTTCTGAAAAAGTTTAGATATCAATCTTATATTTATTGTGTTGTGATTTTCATGGACAACCTAAATAAAAACCTTATCCTTATTGTGCCCTTCAAAGCCATATCTTTATCTAATTTGTTTTTGAAAAGATAAAATAAATATTTGATAGTATGTGCATAATATTGTACCTTTAAGGGGATATTTTTCCTTTTGGCTATTTTTAAATAAATTTATAAAATATTAGATTAGTCATATGGAGTCCTTCCCCAACCCCCACTCTTCCCTCTATCACACTCATGCTCAGACTCTCTCTCTCTCTCTCTCTCTCTCTCTCTCTCTCTCACACACACACACACACACACACACACACACACACACACACACACACACACACACACACACACACACATGCAATATTAGCATTTTTAAATGGATAATTCTCCTTGTCCTAGGGTTCTTTCCAAATAGAATATTTTAGTGCAAAGGGTTATAGTAGAAGATTTTAATGAGCACCAAACTATCAATTCACACACTTATATTAGAATTATTTACAAATATGATAATAATCAATAAGCCATTGATACATCCATATCTACTCTAACATTAAATCATCCTCAGGCCACCATAGGTATTGAAGATAATGTCACCATGTTGTCAAAATGTTTTATATTATCTATGATTTACTCTTTAATATACTATAGAGTTGAAATGTGTCATAATCAAATCCTAGTTCTAGACATATAGGGGTGTATAGGTGGGTACCCACAATAGTGTTCAGAGTAGTGACCTATTATTTTTGGATGCCAATTGTATATATTCAAGTGGTTATATCCCATTATTTATACACCCCATGATTTTCATATATATGGTATTGTACTATCATTTTGATAGTTATTCATTGATATGCCTATGTATACTTTTGCATACAATAAGAAAAAGTTTAAATTGGTAATGAATTAATATATGGTACAATAAATAAGTTTTACCATGTGTATTTGGTGTGCAGACACCAACCACTACATAGATACATGTATATTTTATATAAATGCCATTTTGAATTTATGTTATATTTAGAAATTTAATTTAACCAAGAATTAATTTACATAAAAATTGAATAATATACATGTCATTTAAAAAATACTTGTTATTATTGACCATTACACATTGAATTGTAATTAAACTTCCATGATTCTTGGTTTACATTGTTTTTTAAGATATGCACATTTAAATATGTTGCCGTATATATCTTTGATACTTTTTATAAAAGTAAGTGGGACCTTGTTTACATGAGCAATTGATGGATCAAGTAGACACTCCTCCCTCTCTATGAGTTGAGACAGGTATAGGCATTTTTATTGTAATGTCATCTCCATAAGCACAGACAAAGGTATATATTAGATTGTAATTTTGAATTGTTAAAATAGATAAGTGTTTTAATAATTTTACTACATACTTCAGGCAAATATAACTTATGTGACTATATTATGTATATAGGGTTGTTCTATGACATCTAATAGTCCCAGTCAAATGATTAGTATGGTAATTTCTAATGTTTCTCTCGTATTTCATTTTCTTATTCAAACAACTAAGCCTATTATTGAATTTTTTGAGAATTAAAAATTAAATTGAGTAGGACCATGAGCTTGCATTAAGTACATGTTTAAATGATTTTTTTATTATATTTTAAAGATAATTTCTTAAAAATTGATTTAATTTATTTTATGTTAATTTTTTAATAATACTTATATTTGATTAGGTTCAACTACAAGTGAGTTATGAACATAAGACCTACAATCAGACCTTGGATCAATCCAAGTCATTTGAGGGGCCTCCAAGGCATTAAGATGGAGGTGAAATTTAGAGTGTATGTATTGTTTGTATATAAGTGTGTTTGATTTTTTAATTACTTGACAAGTCTGATCATTATCACAAAGGATACTAGGAGATGATATGTCTATGGTACAATAATTTACCCAGAAATAGTCATAGTTTTTTCAATGAATACAGGAGGTGAATCTACATAATCCTTTTTATTCTATTTCTAGTGATCCATATTCAAACCATAGTGTATCCTCTGTGAGAATTAAAAATTTTATCTATCATAGTCCACCTTTGGAAATTTCCATTTGAAATTTCACCATAACATAACATCCTCTAATATGATACCTTACATAGTTTATGTATTTCTTAGAATTTATGTGGTGGAAATTAGTTTATGGAACCAATTGCATACTTGTTTAGATACTCATAATTAATTTTGAAGTTGTGATCCCTGTGTTATTCTAAATTTTATGTTTTTTTGTAGTTGTTTCCTTTCTTTTCACATATACTTCTTATGGGCTACATGTTTAGATAATATTGTTTCTTTAGTAAAAATTCATTTATTTACTATTTTGATTCAATTATGTTTTCTTTTAGACACCCACATTCATATTAAGATAAATAGTAATTACACAGTCCATGTCAACTATACAGAGTGCTTCTGGATATAGCTATGTGGTTTTTTTCGGATCATCATTTTAGGTCACTCTATGAACATTTATAGTAATTTATTACCATTCCTCATTCCTATTTAGAGATACTTTTGTATCATTTTAATTTTTTCCCAAGCATTTGACCTTTATGGATGCATTTCACTTAGATACTACTCTTAAGTATTCATATGATCAACATGTACTCTACAACCTTATTTCAATTTGGTCAGCGATTGTGTATTTGTCTCATTTAACTTCTTAAGATCACTAATGCTTCAATTATTTATTCATTAATAAGTCAAGACAATCTATATGATATAGATCAATTGGAAAACTCTAATGATATGGTAACTACCCAACCAATATTATAACATAATAACTAATAGATAACTAGATAATGTAATAATTAAACAACTACACTAACATTCACCTTTTTATTACATTTTTTTTACAAATGTACCCCTAAAATATGTCAAATTTCACCTTTTGAGGTAACTTGGTGAGTATATATACTATTTGTGAATTTGTTTGGTAGTACTAGAGTTGAATGTGGTTGTTCAATGCTTGTTGTTGAATGTAATGTCACTAGACCACAATGTGTTTAGTTATTTCATGAACTACTAGATTCTTGACAAACTTCAGCACACCTTTATTATCATAGAAAAGGATTGGTGGTTGATCTTTAGGAACGTCTATGCCAAATAAAAAATGATGTAACCAAATTTATTTTCACACCACTCCTCATGTGACATAATATTTTGAATATATAGATGAGAGAGAAAATACATATTACTTAATAGTAATCGATAAAATTAGTCCAGATCTGAGGTGAAAGATATATCCTAAAGTTGATTTTCTATCATCAATAAATGTAGCATAGTCTAATTTTGTGTAACTTTTGAAGAAGAAATGTGATTTATTATTTTATTTTAGACCATAATCTACTGGCCCCTCTATGTCTAGCTTATTGGTCTAGGTGTGGATTATTTCCAGTGCCCCACCTTAAGCCATACTTACAGGTGCTTTGGATACTTATCTTGACTCTAATAACACATTTTGAGCTACAACTCATATGGACCAACTAAGACTCAAACCAAGTGTTGAGTGTGGAGCACTTTCAGGCTATCACATGATCATGATGGTACATTTTTGGGGCTAGAGATCTCCAAGGATATGCGGACCACATTCTGAATTTACTCATGTGTGTGAATATTTTTAAATACTTATTTAATAATTTTCATGTTGAATTCCATGTTTATTAGAAGTGGGATTGATTTCCTTGTTTTAGAGAATTAATTTAATTTCCATAGGAGGAGAAAATTATTAAATGTTCTATTCAATAATTTATATGATGTATTATTGTCGATAATTATTAAATATTCTATTTAATCATTTATATGATGTATTATGGGAGTGGGATGGAATTTCTCATTGGAATTTGTAACCTTGCTTGGAGGACATGAATGACACGTTTCTCCTAAAGGAGCTTGTGGAATATGGTTGTTTCCTAGGTGGATAATGTCTCCTTGGATAAGGATGGTGAGTTTCTCCTTGGGGGATGGATTTATTCATCATTTATTATATATACAGGGAATGGTGTGACCTTTAAGAGGTTGTTGATGATTATTTTTCATGTATGCATTTTGAGAGATAGATTCAAAGTGCCTGTGTTTTAAAAAGTGTAGATGTTCATTTATAGGATGTGGTATAATAGCTTGTGGGATATAGTAAAGTGCAGGTGTAAGTAAACGTGCAGCTATTTGTTCACCATTTTCTATAGGAGATTTTTATATCTCTATAAGAGTTCATTTTAATCTTGTTTCAGATTACTATTTTGTTTGAGGACTTTCTTGATGGATGTAGCTCACATTAGGTGAATTAAAATATATCTATGTTATGTTTTATTTTTGATTTTGTTCTCTCCATTTATGCTTTCATTTAACTATGATTTGAGGAATTATTTCCATGATGCATGTTAGCACGTAATTAAATATAATTTTCACACATTTAAAATTTGGTTATGTGATGTTATGTTTATTTAAATTTGGTTTAAATTATTATAATTGTTAACAACTGGTATCAGATCCTTCATGGTGTGTTTTGTTAAAGTGGTAAATCATAAGAAATGCTATTAGCTTGACTGGGAGCTATGGGAAAAGAGATTAGATTTAGAGTTGACAAATTTGATGGTAAGAATTTTGGTTTGTGGAAAATATAGATGGAAGATTATCTATGTCAAAAGGAACTTCATGTCCCTTTGAAGGGTAAAGTATGACAACCCATAGCTATGAGTGATGAAGCTTGGTCATTATTTGACAGGAAAAGACTGGGATCCATATGGTTATGCCTTGCATCTTCTATTACAATTAACATTTTTTATGAAAAAACCACAAAATAACTCATTGAAAAACTTGAAAAGTTATATGAGAAATCCTCAGCTTCTAATAAAAGTTTTCTTATGAAAAGATAGTTTAGCATGATAATGTTTGAGAATGGTTCAATTACTAGTGATTTTAATGGTTTTAATATGGGTACAAGTATGCTAACTTATGTTATAATTAAGTGTGATGATGAAGTTAGAGATTTGTTGATATTATGTTCTTTGATTGATAGTTGAGATAACTTGGTTATGGTTGTGAGTAATGCAGCCCCTGCCAAGGGAAGCTTGAATTTTAAGGATGTTTTAGTTGTAATTATCAATAAAGATATGCAAAGGAAAAACACTCGTGAATCATCTTCAAGTAATGCTTTATCTATTGATACTATATGGAGGCAAAAGGTTAATAGAAAAGGAAACCATTGAAATTCAAAAGGTAGATCTAAATCCACATCTAAAGCCAATATGATATGCTAGTAGGGAAGAGTGGACACTAAAATAAATATTTTTGGTCACTACAGGATAAGAATGCCAATAAAGAGGAAATGAATAAGATAAATGTGACATGAGGTAAATCATGTTAGGATACCCTAATTATTTATATTGATAGTTTTTTTTATGTCTTGGGTATTAGATTTAGGGGCTTATTTTCTTGGCACCCCATATATGAATTATTTTATTGATTATGCTCAAGAGAATTTAGGACATATTTATCTTGGTGATGATGAACCATGTGAGATAGTAGGGAAAGGTTGTCTTTAGGTTAAAATGATGAATGGGAACACATGGATACTTAAGGATGTTAGACACGTACCTATGTTCAGATAAAATTTGGTTTCAATGGGGTGATTGGGAAGTGAGGGATGTTTGATTATGTTTAATGTAGATTCTTGGAAAGATAGAAAAGGTACTCTTGTGGATTTGAGAGGTAGTAAATTTGGTACATTATATTTAACTAGTGGTGTTAATTATTGTGATTTAGTTGTTATAGATGGAAATATAACTATGTGGCACTACGGGCTTGATCATATGAGTCATAAGGGCATGGAGATATTAAAAGATAAGTTACCTGGATTAAAATATCTAGATCTAGACTTTTGTGAGAATTATGTGTATGAAAAACATAAGTGGGTTATTTTCCTAAAGGTTGGACCTGTAAAGAAAGAGCACAAGTCAGAGTTGGTACATTTATATGTATGGTGACCAACTAAAGTATCTTCTATTGGTAGATCCAATTACTATGTTACTTTTAATAATGATTTAACTAGGAAATTTTAGGTTTACTATATTAAAAATAAATCTAATGTGTTTGACACTTTTAATAAGTGGAAAGCCTTTGTTGAGAATGAAATAGGTGTCAAGTTGAAATGTATCAAATCAAATAATGGAGGTGAGTATTGTAGTAATGTTTTCTTTGATTATTATTATAACAATGGAATTCGTAAGCAAAAGAATGTTCTAGGAACTCCACAACAAAATGGGGTATTTAAAAAGATGAATAGAATAATAATGGAAGATGCTAGGAGTATGAAGTTACATGTAGGCTTATCTTTACAGTTTTGGGTAGAATCAGTTAGCACGGTGGTATATCTGATTAACAAAAGACCTCATATGCCTTTGGATGGAGGCATTCCTAAATAAGCTTGGTCTAGTACGAATGTTGATTATTCTTTTCTTAGAGTCTTTGGATGTGAGGTTTTTACTCTCATTAAGAAAGAGGATAGGACCAAGTTAGAGGATAGATTATAAAAATGTATATTTGTTAGTTATAGTGAGGATGACTTATGGAGCATTAAAGATAAGAAAATATTTCAGTCTATAGGTGTAACCTTTAATGAAAAAGTCATGTATATGAATCAATTACAGGAATAGGAATAAGAACATAATGAGTACATAGTATTAAAAGATATTGTGGATGGTAAATTATCTAATAATTTAGTTTAGGAACCTTATACAAAAGGACCCAAAACTCCTATGGTAAGAAGGTCTTCTAGGATAAGAAGAGCACCAAAAAAAAATTCTCCTTCTTTGAATTATTTATTACCCACTAACAATGGAGAACCAGAGTGTTATGAGGAATCAATGTAGGTAGATGCTAGGAAGAAGTGGGATTAAGACATAGATGAGGAGCATAGATCTCTTATGGAGAACCAAACATGGGATTTGGTAAGGTGATCTAAGGGCAAGAGTGTATTTCCAAACAAGTAGATCTTTTTAATACAAGAAGATGATGAAGGGAGAAAAAGGTATAAGGCTAGGATGGTGGTCAAGGGGTTTCCTTAAGAATAAAGGATTAATTTTGATGAGATTTTATCTCTTATTGAAAAAATGACTTCTATTAGGTATGTCCTTGGTTTAGTTGTAGTTGAGGATTTGCAATTAAAATAGTTAGATGTGGAAACTACTTTTTTTTCATTGTGATTTGGATAAAGGGTTGTATATGAGGTCAAAAGGAAGGAGAAATATGTGTGAATACTAAAGAAGAGCTTGTATGGTCTAAAAGAAGTTCCATAGAAATGGTATAAGAAATTTTATTATTTTATGTTAGAATAATAATATCAAAGGTGCACTTCTGACCATTGCATGTACATCAAACATTTTGATGATGGTTCCTTTATAATATTATGAATTTATGTTGATGACATGTTAGTTTCAAGAAAGAACATACATCATATTCATATATTCTACAAATAACTTAGTGTCTCTTTTTCTATGAAGGATTTGTGTGCTACAAAGCAAATCCTTGGTGTGAGGATTACTCATGACTACAAGGAGAGGAAGCTAGTTTCATCTCAATTAGAGTATGTGAAAGAAGTCTTGGAAAGTTTTATAATTTCATAAGTTAAATATATTGGTACTCCTTTGGAAGGCCATTTTATATTATAAAAGGATTAGTATCCCAAGATAGAAGCTAAAAAGATTAAGATGTCCAACGTACTTTACTCTTTGGTAGTTGGTATCTTGATGTATGCCATGGTTTGTACTAGGTTGGATATTGCCTAAGTAGTGGGAGTTGTGAACAGGTATATGAGTGATCCTGGCTATGAGCATTAACAAGTAGTGAAATGGATTCTATAGTATTTGAAAGGAACCATTGATTTTGAATTATGTTATGGTGGATCAAACAACACTTTGTGTGGTTATGTGGACTCAAATATGGCAGAGGATATTGATAGCATGAGAATTATGAGAAGATATATATTTATTGTTGGAGATATAATGGTTAATTTGATTTTTAGGATGTAGAAGGTTGAATCTTTGTAACCATAGAGGCAGAGTATGTTACTTCCATAGAGGCTAGCAAGGAGATTATTTGGTAACAATAGTTGTTTCAAGAGTTGGGGCATGAGAAGGAAGTTGGGAGACTACACAATGATAGTCAGAGTGTTATTAATTTGGCAAAGAACTACACATTCCACTTGAGGATGAAACACATTTAGTTACATTATCACTTCCTCAAGATAGCTTTGGAAGAGAACATGGTGAAGTTGGAGAAGATTCATACTAGCTAGGATACTGTGGATATGATGACAAAGATGGTCACATTGGACAAGCTAAGATTATGTCTAGATTTGGTTGGTCTTAGTGATCATGGATCAATGATAGATTTTGTTTAGTATAAATGGTCTCCAAATGGAATATTATTAAGTGTTTATCACTTTCACGCTATCACATAACCATGAGGGTATGTTTTGGGGGCTTAGATAGATACAAGGATGTGGGGAGCACATTTTTCATTTACTCCTCATCTGTGTGAATATAATTAAATCCTTATTTAATAATTTTCATGTTGATTTACATGTTTATAGGAAGTGGTATTGACTTCCTTGTTTTAGGGAATTAATTTAATTTCTAGAGGAGGAAAGAAATATTAAATGTTCTATTATAATAATTTCTATGATGTATTATGGGATTGGGCTGGACTTTCTCATTTGAAAGAGTTGGTTGTTATCACTTTCTCATTAGAAGTTATAAAAACCTTGCTTGGAGGAGAGGAATGGCATGCTTCTTCTCAATGAGATTATGGATAATAATTTTCTTAGGTGTCATATGGCATGTTTCCTAGGTGGATAAATCCTCCTTGGATAAGGATGGTCAGTTTCTGCTTGGGGGATGGATTTCTTTATCATTTATTATTATATATAGGGTGTGGTGTGACCTTTTAAACATTGTTGATGATTTTTATTTGTAGGTGTGACTTTTGAGAGACAGAGTCAAAGTGCAAGTGTTCATTTGTAGGGTGTGTTATAGAGCTTGTGTGATACATTAAAGTGTAGGTGTAGGTGAAATTACAACTTTTTGTGCAGTATTTTCTATAAGATATTTTTCTATCTCTGTGAGAGTTCATTATAATCTGGTTTTAGATTGTTATTTTATTTGAGGACTTTCTTGGTGCATGTAGCCGACATTTGGTAATCCATGATATATTTATGTGATGTGTTATTGTTGGTTTTCTCTCCATTTATGCTTTCATTTAACTGTGATTTGAGGAATTATTTCTGTGATGCATGTTAATGCATAATTAAATCTAATTTTCACACATTTAAAATTTGGTTTAAATTATTTTAATTCCTAACATGAAGGACCTTCCTTTTACTGCTGGAGTACTCTACCAACTAAACTACTAGCCCCTGTATGGCTATCCCTCTAGTTTGAGAGTGGTTTATTTCTAACAACTTCCACCATGTGGATTTTGGTTCACATAATGATAATTCACAATTATACATTTAATTAGATTTATTTTTACTTTTTTATGTCAAATATCTTTTTTATTATTGTGGGCATAAAGTGTATTTATATTTCTCCATGGACACATGAAAAGTATTCCACACCAACCATAATGTATTTTATTCTATTTATTCTTCCCAAGCCTAAGGTTTAAAGTGTTCACATGGGTAATGAACCACACAATCCAAATGCATATAGGGTGAATAACATCACCAATACCATTACCAAGATCTATGACTAGGCATGGTTTTCTACTATCAAAGCTCTTTCTTGTATTACATTAAACATATGAAATAAACTCTATGGTATGAGGAGATATAAGTAAAATAATAATAAACAATACATATTTATTTCAAATATATTCATCTATCTCTTTTCACATGATCCAATATGAAATAGTCAAATGGTATACGAATCAAAGAATGAACCTAATCATATATAATATGTAAAATAATATTTCCAACCATGATTAATACTTAAACATGGCATTAAGTGAAGGTGAGGCTAGGTAGGGTATGAAATGTATTTATAATCAAGTGTTTCTAATTTGTTTTAGTGATATATCTTGACATGTACTATAAGATTGATATCTTATATTGTGATGATGTTTTAGACATCATGGTTCATGTTGGATCAAATTGAATTTGAAAAATTATGCACGTCAATTTAATCATAGATTAAGTACTTAAGAGGGTATGGTATTACAAAATATTAGAATCATTACATCAATATTATAGAAGATAAATGTATCTATAAATATGTTTTACATTAATTTTTTCAGTAAAGTTTTATGGTTATCCATGTTGTTAATATTAGGAGAGTATGCATGTTTTAAAGAGAATATACCAGAGAGATGATATTGTTAGTTGAGATTGTAAATAAGGAGAGAATCATGATTCTCATCAATTAAGAGGTGATAATTGGATTTTTTGTGTCAAAATTATTTTCTCAAGACAAGATCCAATGACTTGAGATACTATCAAGAGAATGATCCTTCATTAAAGACCACAAATAGAATGTTCCTTCATTAACATGAGATGATTACATGTTACGAGTTTGAGAGAGATATTTTAATACGTCGAATAAGTTTAGCTTGAAATGATTTGGATACTCATTGTATATATATAATGACATATCACATAGGAGAGATATGAATATTTAGAGCTAGAGATAACATATTATTCTCATAAAGTAAAAGATATAATAGTTTGATGTTCATCTTTGTAGTCAACATTTTATGATTATTAGAAACAGGAATGAATTTTAAGTAGAATTAAATTGAGAGGATTGTAGCTTAATAATTTTGAGATATGTTTCCTACATTATTTTAGATGCATATAATGTGTTGGTAAGTCTTTGGATCATATAGGTGTATGTTATTAATACATATAAGGAAAATATAGAAATACTGGCAATAAATGATGAAAGACATTAAAGAATATTATAGATATATTCAAATTATGTTGGAAGGTGAATGGCCATAATTTACCTTTGATTATTAATTTTATCAAATCAATATAAATAGTTTCTTCACGTATTTTGTGATTAAATTTATATAAATAAGATAAAACTATGGATATTCAAATTGTATGAAATTAGGGAATAATCATACAAATATAAATGGGGGAGAGATATATTAATTTTTACTTATATATCACATGTATTTGTCACTATTATTGAAATGTATATATGTTTGATTTATAATAAGTCAGATCAAGAAACAAGATCTTAAACCCTAATGGATATTATCGATGAATCCTAGAACTTCAAATCAAATTATTATACTTGCTCAGCCAGCACTATCTCTATAGAGTTTTAAATTTTATTAATCCTCAAATCATTATGCTCTACATTAGATACCTCATTTTACACACTCACCCCTAGTCTTGTGTGTTGATCCCTTATTTTCTTCTCCTTTATTTTTAATCCTATTTACACTTTAGATAAAATATGACCCTTAAAAAATGGGTTAGTATATTATAATGGGTAGTCTTGACCACTCCCCATTAAGTGATTACTTGTTTCTTCGATTTTGATGATCCAAATATGGCTCAATATACATGTAATTATCCCATAAGATGTGTTGATGCCATCTCAGTCATGATAGAATGTAATTCATCATTTGGATTTGGACACTTGGTGTAGACATCCAATTCCTAAAACTATTTGTGTTGAAATTGTCAATCTTACTTGAATTGCACTCAAATAGACATTTTAGGTCAAAATTAATAAAATACCTTAAATGGTTTGAACTTGTCACTTACAAGTGCCAGTTTAGGTTAAATTATCCCTAAATAGGGAAATGAATTTTATGGGCCAGCTAACTTTGATAAGATCATATCGAGTCAAAATGACAATTTTTCTATTTAGTGCTTTGGATCACTTTTTTATTCTAATTCATTAGTACACATCACATACCTTTGTTATTTGGTGTTGGTAACATCCTAAATGGGAATAAAAATCCAACTCATCTAACCTCAACTTCTAGTTCCTCTCTAGTCAAATTATGACCTAGTAATATGACTCTTTGACCATTTTGATTAATTAAGAGCCAATTTTCAAATAATTACACAAATACTGATTAACCTTGTTTAGGGCTAATTAATCAAAATCAAGAGCTTAAGTTAATTTTACATGAGTTTTGTTGAATATTTATTTTTTCAAATTGATTCCTGTTAACTACATCATCAAATGACATCATTTATTGGGAAGACATCCATAGGCCATAAATGCCACAAATATTAGGATTATCGATCATCCATGCCTAGTTAATATCTTTGATGCCTCTTCAATGCCGCTTCTTCCAAGGTCATGATGAAGATAATTATGGATTTAACTCTAAATATTAGGATTATGCATGGCCACACATCTCAATCTTGAGATGAACTATAATGGTTGATCTTGACCAGTCTTAAAAATCTATAAATAGAGAGGCCATAAACTTGAATTTTAATATATTTTCATGCAAAGTTATTATGCTTAAATATCTTTAAAAATATTGAATATTTAAAATTTATAATGCTAAATTGTTTCCACAAGGCTTTGTATTTGATCATTGATTTTGCTTGCAAGCTTCATGATAGGCTAGTTTAGTGATTTGGAGTGAGCCTAGGTTTTACAGAGTATTCTTGAGGCATTGAAGGAGCTTACCGCCATTTTCAACAAAGAAAAGGATTCTTGATAAAGGGAGAACATGTTTTTGAGCCACATGGGTATGGTGAATCTATTTGAGAAGGTAATATGGTGTTATTTTCTTTTATTTATTTCTTGCTATCCTTTGTAATTCCTATAGGAATATATAGGCTTGGATAGTTAGTTTTTTTATGTATGTTTCATTATTTATGGACTAATACTTGACTAACTTGCTTTATAATCCTCTCTACATCTTGGTAAGCCTGGTGGGACCAAACACATTTCACACCTGAAGGAGATAATTTTGCAACTCTAAAATATTTATTTGAGTCTTTAAAACTCTTACAAATTAATTTTCTAACTTTATTTTACAATTTTTTTGCCACAATTTTACACAGTAACTGACATTCAAAAGTGATATCAACATCAGTTACCTGCCTTAACCAATGTCTGTTGGCAAAATTGACATCGGTTAGGTCCCAGTTAGCTAAATTAACCATCATTAGTTTTAATAACTGACGTCAATCACTATGTTTTTTAAAAACCATAGACCCAAGAGCTACTTTTACAAAGCTCATTATTTCAAGCTAAAAAGGGCTTCAAAGCTAAAGGACATGCTGACATTTTTGTTATAGAAATAAGCTTTTGATTTGATAAAAACATGTTTAAATCACCTCTTGCATGCTTAAAAATCAATTAGGAAATTTGTTTTAGGTATTTAAC
Source organism: Torreya grandis (assembly GCA_037957365.1). Classification (NCBI taxonomy): domain Eukaryota; kingdom Viridiplantae; phylum Streptophyta; class Pinopsida; order Cupressales; family Taxaceae; genus Torreya; species Torreya grandis. Next base: position 51,357 of record JARHVA010010713.1, on the reverse strand, counting down.
ATATAATTTAGATGTTTTGGTGAATGTTTTCAAAGATTGGAACTAAGACCAAGGGGTCAAATAAACACCACCAAATATTTCATTTGGGTTTAAAATTGAACATACTTGTGAATTCTTATTTGCAGTAGTTGTTTACTTAGGTTTTGTTTTAAAAAAAAGGAAATTTGCATGTATGCTCTTCTATTTGTCCCCTTTAGGGAACCTTTGGAATAAAAAATGTCATTCTTATTATAAATAGCCTAGTCTAAGGCTTAGAAAGAATGTCACTTAAATCACTCCCCAAAAACTCACCAAAGTTTGGGTGATCTTGAAAATGACCCTAAAGTCTTTTTATTTTATGCTTTCTTTATTTCCATGCAAACTTGGCTTGCTAGGGGGATGTCATTACCTCCCATGAGTTCTTTATGGAAGCTTTGACATGAGGTTTTACCTCCCAGCATTGACTTCATTTGACTCCATTTAAGTTTCATGTGAGACGTATTTGCATTTGGACATCACACTACATTGAGCGAACATTAAGATGCAGCAACTGTAAATAGGACTAGACCTTTTTACAACTAGCCAATGCCATGGTCACCAATTTTTTTTACTTGTCTTGTACATCATTTGATGTGAAATTCATTGTGTAATTTGTTTCCTTAGAACGATCAAAACCTTGTTAGTTTAGTAGACCCCACTTTTCCATACCTTGTCATTTTAGACTTAAGACGTTTATTTTTTGTCATTAGCTTACATGGTCTTGATTTGTGTCTAAAACTACTTGTTAACTCAAAAATCACATTGTCCTCAATATTTTGGAGCAAGTGAGGTGTTACACTATCTAAATCAAAAATTCATCTTTTCCTTCTTCAAATTTTTATCAAAAGCTTTGTGTCATGCCATCCAATCTAGTGCAGTCATGCTGCCCAATTGAGTCTAAATCTTTTACCCAATTTCTTTAAATCCTTAATTTTTAATCCATATTTAAAGTTGAACCTTTCTAAGTTCTAAAGGTTTGTGTGTCAAAGTGGGTCCACCATTTATGCACTAAGTTTGTTTTAACTTGGGTTCAATTTTCTATTTGGATTGAATGTTCTTTATTAAGAATTAAAATCACATTATCATCTTGGTAGACTCAAGTCATCTTACGTATCACTCACGCTTTGAGTCCTAGAACATATTTTATCCTACTAGAATCATGTGGTGATATTATACTGCCTATTTCATCCTAACTTTATACTTAGTGATTCACATATGTTTTTACATCTTGAGTTACTTAGTTCATTTTATCTTCTTTGTAACCTGGAGATCTTTCCTCTAAACTACTAGGGTCAACTTGTCAAAGTTGAAGCTAGCTTTTGCAGTGTGGGTGTATCATAAAGATCTAGGCTTTGGTGTACTAGGTTTTTGCTTGGGTCTTTGAGTTACCTTACTCTCTTTTGATATATATGATTTCAAATTTATCGAAAAATACATTATCCCTTGACAATTTGAGATTGGTGACTTAGTTTTGAAAGAGAACTAGAAGAACATGAATTTTGAACTAAAAAATAAAGGCAAGTTTCAGCGTAATTGGTTAGGAATGTATATTTTCATAGCGAACTATGGATTAGGAGTATACCAACTGGCTAAACCTAATGGTAAAGAACTTTTAGAGCCCATAAACAACATACACCTTAAGATATTTATGCATGAACAACTTTGAACCATTATCCATAAGACCTCTAACATGGGGGCAACCTATGCTATTGTAATTTTATTCCACCCTTTTATCTTACCTTGAACATATTTTATACTACCCTCATCCACTTTTCATGAATCATGACAATAAAGGCCTTGAACCCTTGGCACTCTGAACACATTATTCATCTCATTATGGATTTCTCTCTTCAAGAAGCAAATTATTTATTTTTTCTAAAACATGTTATAATCTTGAACATTTTTTGTCCCTTGACCAATTATGATCTCGATTATGGGTCATGAACATTATGAAAATATTCAACAACAATTCTATAAATTAGTCTAACCAAGATAGTCTTGTATAGTTTTAAACAAGTGAACAACCACATCTTCTCAGTTTAAGTATTTACTGCTCTTTCTTATCAAGAACCTTATTCTCACTGATTTGTTAGCATGGGGCATTACAATAGACTTAACTATCTTATTGGAACCTCTACTCTCAGGATGTGCATCTCCTCAACTAGATGGTCCCAACTTATGCATATTTTATCCCAAAAACACCAAAAACATCAAAACATGATCCATAAAAGAACAAAAACAATGTCTCATGTTTCTATACATTTGTACATTCTCATTCCACCATGGTACATTCTTACCATTTTATAAACATAGAAACAACAGGTCATTTCATCTTCTCCTACGCACTTGCCATTTTGTAAGATCATTCTTTCTCGTCTCATCAGCTTCTTATTTTCAAGATCATTCTCATTTGTTTATCATACCTTCCATTTATTTTATAACACTAATCATGCTAGTTTGATCATTATTTTTCTTCTATCCCATTTCTTGAGAGAACTATATTTGATCTGAAGTTCATATTGGAACATGCATCCATGGAACTATGTAGGTAGCATCCACTTGTATTATACATCTGGAGTCAACTAAGCTAATCCCCTCCTTTTATTATCTTCCCCTATTTATTTTATCATTATTCCTCTTTCATTATGGAATAATTTTCATGTCATTATTCTTTGTTATGATGTGGTAGAAAACAATGCCTCTACCGCATATGCATCAACATTTGTCTTTAAAATTGCACTAACTTGGTTTTTGTTTGTGTGTGTTTATTTGAGTTTTCTTGGTGTTTTATTGTGTTTTCATGGTGTTTTTTTTGTGCTTTCACACATCTCCTTTTATTTCTTCTCTTTTTATTACTTCTTGTCTCAACTTGGTCTTGTGTTTCCTTGTTTATTTTTTTGCTTTTCTCTTTTGTGTTTCAGAACATCTTGATGATTCACATAGATCTCAATTATTTATATCTTGATCCTATATTACTATGTTGTTCTTGGATTTTTTTTTATTTAATTTTTTGTGGTGTCTTATTTTTCTATTTTATTTCACTTCTCTTTTGTGGTCAAGAATACCTTGATGGTCCACATGGATCTTGATTATTCATATCTTGGTCTCATGTCATTAAGACATTCTTTCCTTTTGTTTTCTATACGTTTTTGTTCCTACTTAAGTCTTGATTGATCATATCTTGAATTCAACTTAGGTTCATTTATGTTTATCATTTTCTTTATCTTTGTTTTTTATTTAAATGCAAATTGTTATAACTCTGGTTTTGGTCATTGCTTCACCGTTATACTTAGTTATAGATATTTGCATTTGAACTGGCTTAGTGCAATTGGAATCTTATGTCATAATAAGTTATTCATACTTATGATGCCTAATGTATTTTTCTATAGCAAACACTTTATGCTCAGGTCTCAACATCTTAACATCAACATCATCTCCAATGAATGATTCTGAAGAACACTTTACAACACCTAAGCTCATGATATGGAATTAGGCTTCTAGGTAACAAGCATTTTAACACTCAACTCTAGGCTTAGATGTGCATCTATTCACAAACATTGTGAGTTTAGTCAATTCTTAGTCATTTTTCATCATTCCTCATCCCATTCTCTCCCAAACATGGGTGAACTACATTGGCTTGAAGTTCATGTCAGAACATGAGTCCATGGAACTATGTAGGTAGTGCTCAAATTCTATTTAGGTAAGCTCAATTATCTTGATTCTTCTTTTCATCTCTCTCATCACTTTGTGCATTATCATAAGCTTGGTTTTATATGGCTTTCTAAGCCATTACACCATCACATGTACGTTTGTGCCCACTCACTTTAACCTATCTTTTCAGTTATCTTTGAGCTATTTTTCTTGCCAATTGCCCATACTGGGACACAACATCTTAACCATGTCTAAATTAAATCAGCTCTACAGGGGAAAAATTATTACTTATTCTTTATCAATGATCAAAATTTTCCCTACTAGGGCACAACTATTTTATCATGATCAAATATACTCTACTAGAGTACTTATTATATTCTCTTTAGAGACCTCATTCTAGTGGTGCTTCCCTTCCTGAACTAGAACATTCTAACTTTTCCTCCAATTCTAAGCTCTCCGCATTAAAGCCCATAATGGCAATATTTTTGTATGTAACTTATCTCAAGATTGATCAATGCCCTAAGCATGTAGCTTGTACTCTCAAATTGGGTACATTTAAAGTGAGTCCATTACATTTATGGATTGTATCTTTCGCATTCCCCCTATTTTTGGGGCCTATTATACCTCTCATTATATTTTGATCATTAATGATAATCATGTGTGCGAGCATTAGTTTGTCTAGATATGATCTATTCCATGGGTTAATCTCTCACATTCTCTCTCTTTTTGAGATTCCATTCTTCTCTTTCATCTTAGTATATCCTCTCAAGGGAGCATCATGGGTCTATTCCAATTTCTTCTTGACAACTCTTTTATTTGAAAATATGTTGGTTCACTTGAATGTCTCGCTATGCCTTCTCAAATAGGAGTAAAATGTAGACATCCGATTCCTAACACCATTTGTGTTGAAATTGTCAATCTTACTTGAATTATACTCAAATACAAATTTAAATTCAATATCCATAAAATGTCATAAATGGTTCAAACTCACCACTTACAAGTACTAGTTTAGATTAAATTATCCTTAAATAGGGCAATACATTATATGGGCTAGCTAACTTTGATAAAATCATTTTGATTCAAAATGATGATTTCACCATTTAGTGCTCTGGATCACTCCTTTCTTCTAATTCATTAGTATATGTCACATACCATTGTTATTTGGTGTTAGATACATCGTAAATGGGAATATAGCTCCAATACATCTAACAACATCTTTCAGTTCCTCTCCAGTCAAATTATGACCCAGTAATATGACTTTTTGACCATTTTGATTAATTGAGAGCCAATATGTAAATAATTGCAGAAATATTGAATAACCTTGTTTAAAGCTAATTAAATAAAATCAAGAGCTTAAATGGATTTTCCATGATATTTATTGAATATTTATTTTTGAAAATTTATTCTTATTAACTGCATCCTCAGGTGAGATCATTTTTTGGAACGACCTCCCTAGATCATAAATGCCACAGATATCAAGATTATGGGTCACCCATGCCAAGTTAATGTCTCCCAATGCCTCTTCAATTCCCCTTATTCGAAAGCCATGATTAATATAATTATGGATTTGATTCTAAATATTAGGATTATCCATCACCAAACATATCAATCTTGAGATGGACGGTCATGATTGATCCTGACCAATCTCAAAAATCTATAAATAGAGAGGCCATAGACATGAATTTTAAGATATTTTGGTGAAAATTTATTATGCTTAAATATCTTCAAAAATATTGAATATTATAAATTTATAATGATAAATTGTTTCCACAAGGCTTTGTAATTGATCATTGATTTTTCTTGCAATCTTCATTGATAGGCTAGTATAGTGATTTGAAATCATGAGCCTAGGTTCTAAGGAGTGTTCTTGAGGCATTGTAAGAGCTTACCACCATTGTTGACAAATACAAGGATGTTTTATCAAGGGAGAACATGTTTCTAAGCCACATGGGTATGGTGAATCTAGTTATGAAGGTAATATGGTGTTATTTTCTCTCATTTATTTCTTGCTATCTTTTGTAATTTCAATAGGAATAGATAGGCTTGGTTAGTTAGTTATTTATGCATGTTTCATTATTTATGGACTAATGTTTGTCTAACTTGCTTTGTAATCATCTCTACACTTGGTCCCATGAGAAATTAAGTTGTGTTTGTAGTGAAAATTGGCACTAGGATTGATACTCTGAGTGGTTTTCAGATGTGTATACCATTATCATAATATCTCAAGAGAGTGCTAATTTGATTTTCATTTTGATTTCCATTAATATTTAATAAATTTTAAATATTTCAAATAAATACCAAAATCATAAAATATAAGAAATATCTTTAAAAACAAGTACAAATGGATATAAAATATTAATGTCATTTAGTACCACATTTTGTGGTCCATAATCGGATTCATTAGATTATGGATTGGGATCACATGATTTAATCAATCTATTTCAATGATGAATAATAATAACCATGATTTAATCAATCTATTTCATTAGTTTGGTGTGAAACATCACTCTTCTAAATTCATTGAGTGTTTTTTTTAGTTATTTGTTATAATAATAACCATAACATAAAATGGTAATTAGGGGTGGTGGACTATTATAATCCCTGTGAGATATAAGAAAATGAAGGTTGCCTTGAAATTTATATCCATCTAATCATGATAAAGTAGATTTAAATTTTAATTTGATGTTTATTGACTATAATATGATAGATTTTATTCTGAAAATTTATAATATCTTGGATATATAGTAAACGTTAAAATCTCTTTTTCTAGAGAAATATTGATTCCTTCATGTGACAAATCTTAGATAAAAACTTCAAAATTAATATATCTCAATACTTTTCACATAAATTTATTTAATATATTATTGATAATATTATATATAAAAAAAAATTATTAATAAAAATAATTTAATATATTGATTAAATATAATAAATTTTGTTAAAATATATGAAATTTAATATATAAACAAATTCATTTTTAATAAAAATAGTATTTATTGAGAGTAAATTCAATAAAACAATAATTTATTTAGATTCAATTATATAATTTAAAACAATCTGCATTAGTTGATTCATAAAATTCATAAAAACTCAGTCATTTATTTTCTAAGATAATCCTATCCTATATATATTTATTTTCTATAAACTTAATATAGGTATCTCATGTAAAATAAGTAAAACCCATAAAGTATCCACTCTACTATGATACTCTACTAGTATATATAATACCTGTTCTACGGGTGCCCTATGCTTATTCTTATCACCACATTTTATTGTGAGACTATCGTCAACTTTCTCTTCATTCTCCAATTGCGTACGTTTCAATGAATGTGGAATGTTTTTGTTTATTACACTCCACACGATTAAAATAAGCCTCTTTGAAGTCAGAGAGGATAAAAGGCCTGTAACGCCGCGTATGATCGTCGTCCACAAGCTCGGAACAAAATAGGGCACCGATATGCGATTCCTCCACCCTTTTTAAACTACCCGATTCCTCCACCCTTCCGTTGCTCCATACCTGCATCAAATCCCATTAATATTATCGTTATTGTATATGTCAGCTTGTAAATACAAATTTAGAAATATATTTTCACACATTGAGAGTGTCGGCAACATTGACAACAAATGAATGTGCCAAAGGTTTGACATTGAGCCACGTCCCTTGCTTTGATTGAACCTGAAGGCCAGCTTGTAAAGGATGGTATACCACCCAATATCTGTACAAGGAAACAGGATCTCCTCCTCCAGAGATTTTCCATTACAAAAATAGTGGTTTATACCAAAGTTAGCTGTGCGTTTTTCAAAATCCGAATAGTAGAAAGTCTTCACATCCAACCCCAGGCTGGCAATAATGATTCTGATAACCTTGGGTGCTAGATCCTCAAAAACCAGGCTATATGTTCCAATCGTCTCGCTGCCAAACATAATTCAGAAAAAAAAAAAAACACACGTGTCAAGTTCAAAGCATTAAGAATTATTGAACATACCAGAGCTTTGGATTTCCTTGATCGGGCCATATCTTATTACACATTTCCTGCACAGAAGTTGTTTGAGGCATTTTCAAGAAGGTGAAGCCCTCATCACAAGCTCCACAAGCGTAGCTCACGCTCAGGGTAGAGTTGGCAGCCTTTCTTTAACCTCTGCAGGCATGGCACATAGTTGGCCTATTTGCTCCTCAAGATATTGCTGCAGATGTGCTGAAACTCCATGGTTTACAATGGAGAAGAATCCCCGTTCTTTGCAGTCCTCTCACACTGTGGCTACCACGGGATGATTGTGTATTTCTTCACTGTCGTGGGAAATTTCTGAAATATCAACGAGTGGGAGATCCACATCATTTTGCAACGAATGCGGCATGGCGAAGCAGTAGAAGAGGTGTTCTTAAATAAATCTAAGATGGATAAGTTGTTGAGACAATCCTCACATTGTCCGATAAAGAGAGCCAATAATCGTATAAAAAATGTAAATTATAATTATTTACAAGTATGTTGGACCATGATTTTGTCCGCAATTAACAAAAGATTTTTTATTTTTTATTTATATTTTTTATTTTAAAAAATATAATTCCAATGGAGGAATCACCATCGAGCATTAGGTGTTTGCAGACTGACAAGTCATGGTGTTCTTAAATAAATGGTGTTCTAGTCATGGTGTTCTTAAATAAATGTAAGGAGGACAAGTCGCTTAGACAATCCTCAACTTGCCCGATTTACAAGACAGTAATTGCATAAAATGTAGATTATTATCATCTACAGGCAAGTTGGACCTTATTTTGTAAGCAAGTAACAGAGATCTTTTGTTTTTTAATTTTAAAACACATAATTCCAATTCCTGAAACACCATCGAGCCATGTGCGCCTCTTTCAAGACTTTTAAGATTGGACGGTCATCTACTCATTTGTCTTTTCCAGACATAGAGTCATCTACGCATTTATTTTGAAGTCTTTCAAAGATTGGGTGGCCAATCTATTCACTCGTCTTTCAAAGATTGGGTGGCCAATCTATTCACTCGTCTTTGGAGACTTTGAAATGGCCATATTAGGTTTTGAAGACTTTTAATATTTACGTTTTTGATGCTATCAAATATAAAAGACTGCTAATTATAGATCTATATAAAGATTGATTTATAACAGGTAAATCTTCATCTTTGCTCATCTTATTTTCTGTACACATTGGTGTGCCAACTAGTGCACAATCATAAAAATCAAATTTCTTCAAAATTTCTTTAGCATATTTACTTTTAGATATGAAAATTCCTTTATTTGACTAAAATATTTGCAATCCTAAGAAAAATGAAAATTCCCCAAGCATAGACATCTCAAATTCTTTTTACATTCTATCAAAAAATTCTTTTGTCATCTTTTCAATATTTCCTCCAAACATGATATCATCAACATATACCACAACAATCAATTGATGCTCACCTCCTATTTTGATGTAGAGATTACTATCACCAAATCCTCTCTTGAAACCTTGATCTTACAGGTACTTATCAAGTTTTGCATACCAAGATCTCGGAGCTTGTTTCAATCCATACAATGCTTTCTTCAATCTGTATACATGGTTACTAATATTTGAGAGAAGAAATCCCTCAGGCTACTCAATGTAGACCTCTTCTTCAAGATTCCCATTTAGGAAGGTAGATTTGACATGCATCTGAAACACTTAAAAAATTTTAAACACTGCATATGCAAAAAATATTCTAATAGCCTCTAACCTTACCACTAGTGCAAAAGTTTCTTCAAAATCTATTCCCTTAAAATGAGCATATCTTATACATACTAATCTTACTTTATTTCTAGGCACTTATCAATTTTCATTCAACTTATTTCTATAAAACCATTTTGTTCCTATCACATTATGATATTTTAGTCTAGGCACTAATTCCCAAGGATTATTCTTTTCTATTTGATTTAATTCTTCATCCATAGCCTTAACCCAATGCTTATCATGTCTAGCTTTTAAAAACGTTGTAGGCTGAATTTTGTATAACAAACATAAATTAACTTGCTCATATTCACTTACTATCATTCTTCTAGTGTGAATTCATTCATTTATGTCCTAGATGATGCCACTTTCATTATGATTTATCTAAACATATTTGGATGTAGTTTTGGTGCCCTTTTTCTCCTCCTCATCTTTATCTGATTGTTCAAAACCTTTCTCTCTAATGATTTTAGGAATGTCTATTAGATCATTGATTCTTTGTGTTTAATCTTCTATCCTGACACATGCACTTTCAATAATTTTTTTGGTTCTTTTGTTATAAAATTTATAAGCTTTACTTATGAAAGAATAACCAAGAAATATACCTTCATCTACTCTAGATTCAAACTTACCAAATTTTTTGTCAGTTTTCTTTATGAAGCATTTACTACCAAAAACTCTATAATAATCAACTATTGTTGGTCTATCTTTCCATAGCTCATAAGGAGTCTTATCACTATTGAATCTCAATAGTACTCTATTCTAAATATGCACTACTATAACAACTGCCTCTCTCCAATATCTATCTACTATCTTGGATTCATTTAGCATTGTCCTTGCCATCTCCTGAATTATTCTATTTTTTGTTCAACTACTACATTTTATTGTAGAGTTCTGGATGCTAAATAGTGTCTTTTTATTCCATGATCTTCACAAAAATCAATAAATTGATCTAAAATTAATTCTCCTCTTTGATATGATCTTAGACACTTAATCTTCAAACTGGTTTTATTCTCAACTAATGCTTTGAATGCTTTCAAATGTCTGAAAGCTTATGATTTTTTCTTTAAAAATATTACCCAAGTCATACGTGAAAAATCATTAATAAGCAACATTAAATATTTCTCACCTTGAGTACTTTGAGTTCTCATAGGTCTACATAGGTCAGTGTGAATAAGCTCTAGCATCTGAGTGGTTGAGTATTCTTTTGTTTTGAACCACCTTCTAGCCTGCTTCCCATGATGACAAGGTTCACAAAGCGTGTCAGATGGCTTTGTAATCTTTAAAAGATTTTTGAATGCTTAATTTTTATTGATGTTGACAAGATTTTCAAAATTTATGTGCCCCATTCTCATATGCCATAGCCAACATTCTTCAATTTGACTCAAACAACATCTTTGATCTTTGATGTCTGATAACATATAGAAGTTATTACCTATTTTTTGAGCATCTGCAACCAATATATCTGAATCTTTTATTCTAATTTTACAACCTTTTCAATATAACTTTAGTGTGTGCCCCTTATCATATATTTGACTTACACTCAAAATATTATGCTTAAAACCTACATATAAAACATTTTTAGTTTTATTTCTACCATTATCTAAACATAGTGTACCTTTTCCAGCAATTTTGGCATTAGTATTGTCTCCAAATTTTACTATGCCACCATTGATCTTCTTCAAGGTTATGAACTTTCTCTTGTCTCCTGTAATGTGCCTCAAACATCCACTATCAATGAACCATAGCTTTTCTTCATTTATTGCATGTAGAGTTGTTTACACCAACATATATTTTTTAGGTTGTTTCTTTTGCCAAGAACCTGTCTAAAATTTCTTCTTAATGAACAAACCTTTGAAACTCTGGTCCTTCTTGACTGAATTGAACACACTTATACAATATTAGGCTATGTGTCTGAAATTGTTTCACTTGTAACATATTATAGCCTCTTCATTAAATCCTGATAGAGGAGCAAAAGAGTTGTGGCTTCTGCTTGATTTTGCTTGACTTTCCTTCTCCTTATTTTTGAAACCGTTAGCTCTTTTTTGACATTCTAATTTCTTATGACCATATCTATTACAATAGAAATGCTAACAATAAAAATAGGACCTATTTGTGCATCTCTGACCTGATTGTCTTTTGTAGCTCTGTTCCTTCCATCCTTCTTTATTTGAGATGTCCTCTGTATTCTTAACTTCTTCCTTTTTTATTTATTCTTTTGTAAGAGCTTCAACATAGCTCTTTCTTTTTTCATTATTTGTGAGAGTAGTGACCTCCTCTTTCTCATTTGCAAATCCAATGCCTATCTTATCTGACATTGATGTTTGATTTTCTAATATCTTATTCAACATATTAGTGTTATTCTCAAATTTTAAATCATTTGTTGCTCTATTATTGATTGCTTTATTTAATTTTATCAAGATCTACTTTTAAAGAAGCAATCTTAATAACATATCTTTCACATTGTTTACTTACTAATTTAAACTGTATTATGAGATCTTCTTCACTATTCTTGGCTTCTTCAAAGTGTGCTTGGAGATATTCAATTATTTCCTTTGACTCCTTTCTATTTTTTTCAATTTGGAGCTTTAATCTTTGATTCTAATTTTCAAAAGATTTTAATTCTTCTAAGGCACAAATAAGTTCTCCTTCTAGATTCACGTCAGATTCATTTTATTCATATTTTTGATCATCTATACTTTTACTTGCAGAGACATCTTCATGTTTGGCCATGAATAGAATCTCTTCTTCTTCTGAGTCACTGACTCCACTATCTTCGACTGAGCAAGGATATTTAGAATATAAAATCTTCTTCTCAAATCCCTTCTTAAATTTACCTTTAAAATTCTTCTTGTATGTATACTTTCCTTCTTCATTGTTGTCATTACCCTTATTTTGGCATTTAGATATGGAATGTCTAATCTTTTCACAATTAAAACATTTAAAAGGTAATTTTCTTTAATATTTATCTGTGCCCTTTTTCGGCTTGCAAATGAATAGAGCTCCATTGTCATCTTCATCATTGCTAGAATTATCACTTGATTCTTAAATTTTAGCCTTCTCTTTATTTGATGTCTTGAAATTCACTTCTCTCTTTAAAGGTTTATCTTGTTCAATTCACATCTCATATGCTTTAAGAATACCATGAAGCTCATCCATCTTTAGGTTGGCTAAATTCTTCATCTCTTCAATTACTGAAACTTTCACATCATATCTCAATGGTAGAGATCTCAAAACCTTTTGAACCATAGTCGACTCTTCTAAATTTTATCCAAGACCTTAAATATGATTGACTATTTGATCAACCTATAAGAGATAACTTTGTATATTTTTTTCTTCTTCCATCTTCAAACTATCTTCTGAAATTCTAAAGCTTAGCTTGCTAAACCTTTCCATCACCTTTGTAAATATTCTCATGTTTTACCCAAGTTTCATGAGCAGACTTACATTGCATATCTTTAACAAATTCTAATTCAAATTAACCATATAAAATATCATTTAAAGCTTTATCATTATTTTTACTTGCCTTCTTTTATACTAGAGTAGTTACAAGTGTTTTTGGCTCTTCATATTCCTCCACCACTTCTTGGCATATGTTGAATCTAATGGCCATCAAATAAGTCTTAATTCTTATGCTCCAAAAAATATAATTCATCCCATCAAATAAATGTGCCTTATTTATAGAAAATATTTCATGTGATCCAACCATCATGCTTTTTTGGTCTTACTTCAAGATGTAAAACTTTTTCAAAAAGAACCTGCTCTGATACCAACTATTAATCATAGGATATACTGAGAGGGGGGTGAATTAGTATATCATAAATCTTATAGAATTTCACTTAATCAAATTCTACTTAACCATACATTCATGATATGTAATAAAATTGAAATAATAAACACCACACAAGATAGAGAGAGACATTAGATTTAACATGGAAACTCAATGTGAGAAAAACTATAGAGAAAAATCTCAAATATACGAATGAGCACCAACTCAAACTACAATATTTTCAAGCATCAATTTTTAGGAGCACCAACCTCTTTACTAAGCACCAACACAACAAGTATTTATAAGAATCAACCCACAGGAGCACCAACCTCTTTGTTGAGCACCAACACAACAACTATTCGTGAGAACCTATCGACAGGGGAACCAACCCATTTTATGTATACCACACAACTATCTCTTAATGTTTTTTTCTCAACAAATGATAACACATTACAATATCACTTACTTTTCTCTCCTTTGCTCTTCTAAGATAGATATCACAATTAAAAATCATACACTATTTTTTAGATCATAAATAGCTTCTCAAGCCTTTATTTATATCTTTCCAAATGACCTTTGGCCTCAACCCTTTATGACCCTTCAATCCTCATGAAAAATGGTGCCAAACATGCATGACCCTTCATATCCTTACATTTGAAAAGTCATATGGTGACCCTTCATAAGTAAAAGTATCATTTCCTCTTTCATATTTATCTTGGTGACTTTTCATATTCTTCAAAGTGTCCCATTTGTTAAAAAATACACCATACCTCTTTTGTATTTACATGGTGACTTTTGGAATTCCTCAAGGTGACTCTTTATGAGAAAAAGCATCCCATTCCTCTTTCGTATTTTATCTGGTGACCCTTTAACTTCTTCATGGGCCCTCTTTTGACTTATATGCAACAAAAAATATATTCATTAATATTAGTTAAATATTAACACACATTATCCAAGATATAAATATTAAAAACACTATTAAATGCAATGGGGCCTTTATCACCAATAATGCTAGACCTTTGACACCAATGCCAATATTTATAAAAACATTATCCAAATATAGTTTGAATCTTTTAAAAATTATTTTTCTAGTATTATTTTAGAAATTATAACATGTTTTAACCCTTACCCAAGTCTATATCACTCAAAGAAACCAAAAACTCATCTTACCCAAGTTTTAACATGTTATGCAGGCTGAGAGTTTTAAAAAATTATTGTTATGATGCTTTTTGACAAAAAAATGACACTAAAAACATGTTTGGGGTGTGATTATAATGCATATGAAAATATTTTCATCCTCCCATTAGGTCCGATTGACATATCCACCACCCATTCCAGCCTCAAAAACACCCCAATATAAGAAAAATGAAATTTTAGGCCTAAGTTGAAATATGCATAAAATAAAACATGTAATCCATTTATCTAAATTGTCAGATCTCTCCACTAAAAATTTAATCCATCTAATATCACCCTAAATCAATCAGTTGGAACATTTAAGAACAATCTATTAGATAAATTGTAGTGAGGGGTCCAGAAATGTAACTTTTTGGTATTGAACAAGCAACTTTTTGAGCTCCAACTAATATTTTTTCCTCTAGGACCTCCACCTAAGAATATATCATTTATATCATGTAAATAATGTAAAATTACAAATTATCATGACGTTGTGATGTTAAAATCCATTTTAAAGTGTATTTTTACTACCATTTCATAACACAAAAACACTGACAACAAATGTTGTCAAAGTTTAAGTTGTGATTGTTGAACTCTTATTTCGATGCTTCCTAACTGAAAAATTCAACTACCATCACATCTATGGGTGTGGATAATATATAGGACTAGGTTTTAGTCCTTTCATTAGGATTGATTGACAAACACATAACCCATTCTGGCCTCAAAAATGCCCTTCTTAATTTAAAAAAAATGCAATTTTTTAGCTTAAGTTCAAACATGCATAAAATAAAATTTATAAATCATTTTCATAAATTTTCAGATATTTTCCCTACCTATTTAATCCATATAATAATAACCTATAGCACTAAGGTATAATATTCAATATCAATCTTTTGGATAAGTTGCGGTGAGGGATCCAAAAAGTAATATTTTGGCATTAAACAAGCAACTTCTTCAGCTTCAACTGCCATTTCTACCTTTAAGACCTCCACTTGATAATCTATTGATTTTATCACATAAATATAAGAAAATTACATGTTATAACACTTACATGATGTTCAATTCCACCTAAAGTGCATTTTCACTACCGTTTTGGAGCACAAAAAGACTGAAAACAAATGTTGTTAAAGTTTAAGTTATGGTTGCATAACTTTGGTTTTGATGCTTATTGATCAAAGCATGACACTACCAAAACATATGGGGTGAGGATAATGTCTAGGTATAGGTTTTTTGTCTTTCATTAGGCCCAATCGATAAACCCACCATCCATTTCGACCTCAAGAATGCCCTTTCTAATACAAGAAAAAATCACTTTTTGCCTAAGTTAAAACCTACATAAATCAAAACTTGTATCTCATTTATGTGAACCATCAGATCCTTCCCATACCTATTTAATCCCTCTAACCTTACCCTAGATCACTTGAGTTTAACCTTCGAGAGAAATCTGTTGGACAAGTTATACTGAGTCGTCAAAAAATGTAACTTTTTGGCATTGAATAAGATACTTCTTGAGATCCAACTATCATTTATACCTCTGGGACCTCTAACTAAGAATATATCACTTATATCACATCCATATAAAAAAATAAATTTTATCACACCACCAAAACATTCAAATCCATATATAAGTGCATTTTAAATACTGTTCTGGGGTGCAAAAATAGTAAGAATAAATGTTCTTAAAAATTAAGTTGTGGTTAGAGAAATCTAGTTTCGATTATTTTTGATAAAAATTTGAAACTTAAAACACATCTAATAGAGGGAAAATAAGATATAAGACTAGGTTCATGGCCTCCCATCACATCTGATCGACAAACCTACCACCCATTCTACCTTAAAGAACACCCTCCTAAATACAAAAAAATGTAATTTTTAAGCCTAAGTTTAAACAAACATAAAATGAATCTTGTATGTCATTTCTAAATATTCAATCACATAAAAATTGAGATTATATCACATTGAACCTAAGCTTCTCTTACCTTCAAGAATATATAATTCTCTACTGGCACTACCATCAATGTAAATGTGGAAGATTATCCAGCACCACTAATGTACAAAAAAGTGTTAGTAAGTAATTAAAAATGAAATTCATATTTATCACCTCTAAAATAAAAAAAATTGGTAAAATTTATTACATATACATAATAAAAGTTAGCATACCTACATATTTCAATCCAACGAACCATTAATATCTACTCTAACCTCAATAGTATTAGGAAAATTTTCATGGTTTAACTCCCAAACTTTCTATAGTTTCTTGTTTAATGGCCTCCCATGATATTTTTGTAATTGAATATTCATTGTAAGAATCAAATTTGAATAGTGAATTATCTTCTTGTGCATTTTAAACTCTTCAAACGACAATTGATTTGAATGTTTTCTAGGATATTATCAAAACCAAGTTCCAGTGACTACCACTGACCCAGTGGAATAGTTAATATTTTATCCATCTATACCTAGGGAAATATATTTTTTCTTTCTCTCTACACATGACCAACAGTAGTAATTAGTGTCATTTTCATTATCCTCACTTGAAATAATTGTAAGAACATCCCTGATAGCATGAAAAAACCATTTTTAATGATAATATAAAGATATAAAATTAGAATAAATAATACATAATGAAAAATATTCTATGTGTCTACAATATATTAGGTACATTGTAAAAGTCATCTAAGTATCTCATATTTGTAACTTATAAATTTGAATGGAAAATTCCAAAAAAATAAAGCAAATTAATAAAATTAAAAACTTAGAACTTTGAATGTAAAATTCCAACATTATCTAATTCATTATTGTCAATTTCATTATTATTCATTTCATTATGGTCAATTTCATCATTATTCAATTAATTATGGTCAATTTCATCATTTTTTAATTCATTATTATCAATTGGATCATTACCTATGGCATTTAGTTCATTAAGATCAGGTTTTGTACCTTGTCTACCATGATGTTTTTGCATTCATATCTTATTTTTATCTCTTAGATATTTTAATTCATTTGGTTTTTTTTTCTTCAATATCTTCCTCTTCCTCAAACATGATCCATCACACATCAAGGATAATAGACATATTTTCAAAGGTGGGGTCAAGAACACAAGTACTGTCAGTCCCATATAAGTACTATAGGTTAAAAATACATGCTGAAAATTGAGCTTAGTCTATAATAATAACAACATAATCATGTTATATAATTCAATTCCATTATTTGTTATACTAGGTTATTCTTTAACATACATATTTTGAAATGTATACCAAGAATAACATTATCTCATTATGTAATAATGTGATCATGTTAATCTTAATACTCTATCGGTGTTAAAAATTGACATTGAGAACTGAGTGTTATCTATATTAAGAATAACATGATCGTATTATTAGATAATGTGATCATGTTATACTTAATATAGATTAGGAATTATGGACTAGGGATTAAGCCATTAGTGTATAGGGTGTAGGGATTAAATATTAAGGATTATGGATTATAGTTTATGTTTTAGGGATTAGGAATTAAGGATTACAATATATGTTTTAGGGTTGAAAGTTTAGGGATTAATGTAGTTTAGGTATAAAGGTGTATATAGGATTTAATCACTCTATGCCATGTGTGAACCTAATTTTTACTATAAAGTATGTTAATTGAGACTAAATTGATTGGTAAATAGTGAAAGTTTTTGTTTTAAAATTTAGGGTGTAATGTTTAGGGCTTAGGTTTAAGGTACATAAGGCCAATCACAAAGATAATTATTAGTCTAAATGATTAGGGATTAGGGATTAAGTCATAGGGTTTAGGTTTAAGGACCTGTATAGAATGTATAATTTCTCTATGTAATGTGAACCTAATTCTTACTACAAAGGATGTTAGGATAAAATTGATTGGTCAATAGGGAAAGCTTATTATGGTGTACAATTTAGGGTATAGTGTTTAAGGTATATGGTTTATGGGCTACGTTTTAATTTATATATTGTTTGTGTTACATATGATCAATCACAAATATAATTGAGGATAATTTGAATCACTTGGACCTATTTGTGATTATAAAATGGGTTTTTGGGTTGTCATTATACCCCATGTCATCGTGCAAACTGAGTTAATTAGTTAAATGGGGTAATCAGTAGTGTGATATAGGCCAAACTTAACCCTATGAACTTAATTCTTAGTCTAAATGATGTTAATTTGGGATCAAGTGATTGGTTCAAGGTTTAAAGTGTTTATATTTATTGTTTAGAGCTTATGGATTAGAAACTTTAAGGATTAAGGATTAGGGTATAGGTTTTAGGGTATATAAGGTACAATTATGAATTCAATTAGAGTAAAATGAGATCTTTAAACCTATATATGTGAGTAAAGAATGTGATTTTCAGCTCAATTATCCCCCACATCATCACAAATTGAACTAATTAAGTCAATTATGGTTTAACGAGTGATGTGATTTTGACCAAGTTCATCCATATGAACCTAATTCTTAATATATATAAAGGATGTTAATTAAGGATAAATTTATTGGCTTAGGGTCTACATTTTAAAGGGTTTGGGGTTTATGGATTATGGCTTCAGGTTTAAGTTAAATGGTATAGGGTTTAGGATTAAATTTAAATGGTACAAGATTTTAAGTTTAAGATATTAGATATAAGCTCCAAGCACTAAGGTAATTAAAGAACATTTGATCTACTTGTTCACCTATTTATAAAAATTGCCTTTATGTTTTCATTTTTGATAAAAGTAGGGTCATTTAGCCATGTACATGTTGCATACATGTTATACAATTGATTGATCCATAAATTTGGTTTAGGGAATTAATGTTTCCCAGATCATGCCCCTAAATTCACAAATTGACTAATTGAATCAATTCATGATAGAATCAATTGTTTGATTTTACCCCAAAACATATATTGCTCTTGAAGGGGTTCAAATTGGCCTCAAATGCCTCCTTTATTAAATGAATCAACTCTCTAGTTAACTATATATGAAATGAAATTAGGGTTAATTTCACTCTAAATCACATCTTATATAATTTAAATTAGGTTCATGTGGCTTATGTTAAACCTAATTACCTCCATAATTTAATTGATCTACATTTATATTTATTCACTGATGATTCAAGTTTATTGAGCTCAAAACCACATTCTATACATGTAGAACTTGCATATAAGTGAATAATGTTTCTTTGTTCTAATCGAGCTAATGAGAATATAACTGATCAATCCCCAAATCATATTTTAGAGTCATGCAATAAGGTTGATTGGGCTTGAAATAGCCCCAATTTATTTCATATGCAAAACTAGATTGGTACTCTAAAGGATATGTTTTGGTCATAGGTTTAAAAAGTGCATTTTATGACATCTCATGATAAAATTAGTTATATCTTAAGGCATGTATGACTACGGCATATAGTGGGAATTAGGGCATATGTCTTATAATTTATGTTTTAAGAATTATGGATTAGGGCATAATGTTTAGGTTTAAGGACCTGTATATAATTTTATAATCGCTCTATGCCATGTGAACCTAATTATTCCTAAAAAGGATGTTAGTTGGGACATATTCAATTGGTAAATAGGGAAATTTTATGGTTTATAATTTAGGGTATAGTCTTTAAGGTTTATTATTTAGTACTTAGATTATAATGTATATATGGTTTAGGGTACACAGGGTCAATCATAAAGATAATTATGGACAATTTAAATCATTTAAACCCATTTTTTACTATAGAATGTGTTTTGGGGTTGTCATTATAGGCCATGTCATCACACAAATTGAGTTAATTAGTCAAATGGGGTAATCAACCGTGTGATTTAGGCCAAACTGAGCCCTGTGAACTCAATTTTTAGTCTAAATGATGCTAGTTTGGGTTAAAATGATTGCTTCAAGGTTTAAAGAGTTTATATTTATGGTTTAGAGTTAAAAGATTAGAAACTTTATGGATTAAGGATCATGGTATAGGTTTTAGGGTATATAAGGTAAATTTTTTATGGTGATTGGGGAAAGTTTGAGCTCCTTGAACATAGATCAATGAGTAAAGAATGTGATTTGGGGTTCAGTTAGAACCCACATGATCATAGATTCAGCTAATTAAGTCAATTATGCTAATTAGTGATGTGATTTAGACAAAATTCATCTATGTGAACCTAATTTTTACCATATATATAAATGAAGTTAATTGTGCCTATTTTTTTATTTTAGGGTCTACAATTTAAAGGGTTTGGGGTTTAGGAATTATGGATTAGGGTTTAAGGTAAATGGTATAGGGTTTAGGGTTTAATTTAAATGGTACAAGTTTTAAATTTTAACATATTAGATATAGGGTCCAATCACTAAGGTAATTGAAGAAAATTTGAGCTAGTTTTTGACCTATTTATGACAATTACATTAAAATGTTTACATTTATGATAAAATTAGTGTAAATTAAGCCATACATGTTGTATACATGTTATATAATTGATTCAGCCATAAATTTGGTTTTGGGTATCAATTTTGCCCAAATCACACCCCTAATTACTCAATTGACTAATTAGATCAGCTCATGATAAAATTCTAACTTTTAATTTTGCCTTGAATCATATCTTGCTCTTT
Source organism: Torreya grandis (assembly GCA_037957365.1). Lineage (NCBI taxonomy): Eukaryota > Viridiplantae > Streptophyta > Pinopsida > Cupressales > Taxaceae > Torreya > Torreya grandis. The sequence continues at coordinate 30,465 of JARHVA010010713.1, read as the reverse complement.
AAGGAGTTCAAATTGGCCTCAAATTCCTCTTGGATTAAATGAATCAACTCCTTGGTTAACTATATGTGACATGACTTTAGGGTTAATTTCAATTCAAATCACATGGAATATACAATTTTGAATATGTTCATGTGCCTCATTCTAACCATAATTACATTCATTAGTTAAAAACTTCAAGTTTATTGACCTAAAACCATATTATATATATGTATAACTTTAATATAAATAAGTTATTTTTCTTTTATTCAATCAAGCTAATGAAATGGTAGTTAATCAACCCCGAAATCACATTTTAGTGTCATGTAATTAGGTTGAAGGGGTTCAAAATAGACTTGATATACTTTGGATGCTTAGCTAAATTGGCTATTCAAAGGCTAAATTTTGGTCATATGTTTAAAAAATGAATTTTATGACATCTCATGATAAAATTAGTTATGTCATAGGGCATGTATGTTTGTGACATTTTTAAAATTGACAAAAGCCAACTTCTTATATGCAAAATAGGGTATTAACTCATTGATATACATTTAAAAGATATCCTTATAAAAATTCATTTAATAACTAAAACAATCTTATCAAAGACTTAGATAATACAATAAAGTTTTAAAAAGTTTTTTACAAGATCCAAACGTCACCATTTATTCAAAAAAACTAATGTAGTCTTGTTTAACCAAATTCAACCTCTTTTAGGACTGTATACAGTATTAACATAAAATATAATGACCATTGATTTATTTATTATTGTTAAAAAACCATTTAAATATTTTGAATATTATAAATTATTTTTCAAATACCAAATTTCAAATAACTAATCCTTAAACATTTATAATATCATTGAAATCTCTTTTAGACCTAATAATTTAGGTCCATTAGTACTTAGTCAAAGGATCCTTGTACTCCAATTGATTTATAGACAATATAATTTATTTAATCATGTAAAAAATTAAATCTAAATGAAATCTACCAAATTATAAATTATTTGGATTAGTGGATAACAAAAAACCATCTTTTGACTTCTTGACCCTATCTAGGATGAACTAGGATTGTCTACATTTTAAGGAAGATTAGACTCATGTCAAGTTAATAATAAATTGATTATATGTTAATACATCTCCAATTATCATTAAATGTTATAAAATATTTATAAGAAATTTTGCCCCAAATAATAATATTAATCAACCAATCTTTGTTATTAAGATTACTAGGACTAATGGATCCTTTAGTAGGTCAAAATGAAAATTTAGGATTTTGGGTGTTGTGAATATATAACATGATCACATTATTAAAATAATTAATAACATGATCACATTAATATTTTTATTTTTCTATTTGAATTTAAATTGAAATCCCATGCCTTTTGGTTTGAGAATGGCTTGGATTCCCCATAATATGTCCCCAATAAAAATGTGTGTTATGGAAAACAATTACCAATAGTAACCCATCAATACAATCACACCCATTGGTTCGGATATGCATTCAGATTATTTTGGCACCATGCTTTGAAAAATCTTTTAAAAACAATTACAATTGATCTAATCATGAATGAATGCCACCATCTCTCAAAAGTCTAATGAAGTGAAGTGTCCCTTTCTCAAAGCATTTCTTGATGTACTTGAACCCTTTTCCATCATATATTTTGCATGATTCAAGATCAAAATATATAAATTTATCCCCTTGAGTAATTGTTATCTCAACCCCAAGAGCATTATGGGCCACTTCATTGTTTCCCATGTCATCTTCTATAGTGAGTCCAATTGCAAGCCCATGAACTTTGACCAACATCCATTTCTCTATAGCCCCCTAATTGAGGGAATCCATTGTAGGTGTCTCAAAAACATAATTGAAATTATATTCATTGGGATTTTATTCTCTCCATCCATCCTAAATAATCATATCCAATGTCTTCCCCTTGCAAACCTTTAGATGATCAACCAACTTCTAATCTATGTTGATGTTTCCCATCCATCTTACTAAGGTTGATAATTTTTTAATAAACCAATAAAATGCCCATCTCTTTATAGCATAATGTATTAGACAAGTATCCTAGATTATATCAATATGGCATATGATATTCTAGAATTTCATCCACAATTCAATCACATAAACTCTCAATGCACTTCATGGAAATTTTGGGGCATGAAGTTTCTACTTACTTAGGGATTTAAATGCAAGGTGGAGACATATGAGAATAACATTTGGAATTTAATTATTTTTTCACTCTTAGGTCACTGTTAAATATACTGATGACACATGGCACATTTTCCCTTTGATGAGATTTTAGAAATCATACGCATTTTTCATGTTACAGGTTTTGAGATCCCACTTACACATTTACAATTATCACTTTATGTAAAAGTGCACACCTATAAGCATTATCTACATTTCCATAGTTATCTATTTTAAGTTTATTCCTTTTTTTGAAAGTTGATTTTTCCTTGCATTGATTGTGGGTTTCAAAACTCCACTTGTAATTCGAAAATTACAAGTTAAAGTTGCATTTTAATGTTATAATCTCCTCCTAGACATATACAGACTTGAGTCTTTTACTTTCAATTTTGTATTTTCTTTAAATCCTTCATTGTATTTCCTTTTAAAACTCCTAATTTTCATTTGACAACAAACCTACACATGAGAATTAACATAATATTTTTTATGGACATGAAATGCCCACATATTTCCTTTAATCATATGTGACACAAACTTTGGCATGCATGTCGACCTAAGACATTAACATGGGTTTTAAGACATTTTTGTGGATTCTCTTTTCTAGTTTGTAAAAAAGGATTTAGAGATTTTATTACATTTTTTAAATTTTAAAATTAATGTTGTAAATAAACATTGTATTACCACTTATAATCTCCACTTTTACCTTTTCTTTTAAACTTTTTGGCTCACTTTAACTATGGACCTCTGCATTGTTTTTACATTGTGAATATCTATGGACTTTCACAGGATTAGAAATAAAACTTTAGCATAAGAATTTAAAATTATAGTGGGTGACATACTTACACTTACAAAATGGAATTTTACAATTTAGAATTGCATTAAAGAATTGAACTTCCCTACTAGAGTCTCAAGAAAATATTCTTTTACAATAGGAAATATTAAACTTAGTATTTTTAATACTTGGCCATATTTTTAAAATTTTCTCAACTTCATTCCACTATGGATCCTATTAATACCATTAAAAACATGAAATGCTAAGTGTTGATGAAACCAAATCATATGGGTTTACAACACACAATTTCAAGAGTGAGGTTTTTATTCTAGATGAACACTTGCAGAGTAAATTAAGAGGTATAATAATTATAATTTTGAACACTTATTTTTTGAGAAAAAGGGTATGAATTTCTTAGTAATATTTGAGCACTAACATAATCCTAGTTCCAACTCTCAGTAGTTTGGGCTTTTCAAAAAATCTTTTGGTAGTTAGTCAATTCTCTAAAGTCATCTGGACCTAGTGGTACTTTTACACCCTTTTAAATAATTAGTAAATTTATTCAAAGAGTTAATCAGATAAATGTGGCATATTATTTCATCCCATGAGAATTAATAAATTTTCAAAGCTTTCTCGATAATCCTTCAACTCCAAAAGCTCCAAATGAATAGATTAACAGGATGCTGTCACATGGAAACATCCTAGTGATCGATTATCATAGAGATGCCCATGTAATAAGAAGATCCTCAAGTAAATATAGTTAGTGATTTGAGGTTATTCATGAAACTTCAAAGATAAATATAGCTTTAGGTGAGGAATATGACACCACATGGTGAAATCTTGGCTCACCATGCTAAAATAAAGTCAACATACATAAAGCCCTTAGTGTTGAGTAATAAAACTATAAAAATTAACCATTTGGAAATATCCTACTGAGTAAACAATTGTAATTCATGTTAAAAAGATGTGATCTTAAGTTATATAACTCATTTAGTTGTCAAAACTTTCAAAACATGAGAAGCAACTATGCATTCAATTTGATTTTCAAAATCAAGTTGTGATAAGTTTTTGACTAATAAAATATCAAAAAAGGTATAATCCAATAGAGGACTGGGAAAATACATTAATAAAAAGGTCTAATTATCAATTGATAATCATGAATGAGGTGTGAATCAATGGCATGACATGCACGTTGGGATTAGACACATAGCATAAAATACAAATGTCTACCTTAAAGAGGTGTGGTTTAAATTATATAAAATATGGGTGGTTAGTAATCCTAATGTAATATTAACTACATTATATTTTAGGCATTCATTCCTAATTCAATCAAGGCATGATGCCTACTTTAATATTTGACAAAGTTAAAGCCACATTTCCAATCACATTGATGATTTATGTAACTACCCTATTATTTAGAAAAAATGAATAATAGGGAGCTCCATCGACTTGCATGTCTATATAAGATAAACTCTTGAATTATAATAGGGGATATTATTTTTAGGTTTAGAGAGATTATGCCTAGATGGGTCCTTTAGAATATAGTAGATTAGTGGACTATAAAATTCTTAGATTCTCTATAGTAAGTAGACTAAACATTTTTCATGCTTTCAATGTAGTGTTCTTTCTTGCTATTATAAATATGAATTTTGCATCTGAAAGGTTGCTTTAAATATCACCATTGCTAATAAACATGAAACATATTGATATTTAGATTAATTTATAACCAAATTCCCATCTCCTATGCATTTATATGGTGGCTATGTTCATCTTTTCTCACAATAACTTCTCCTGAACTCTCACACTATCCTCTAGCTAGAGTTATGCTAGGTCTAGTTTAGTTGAGGACTGGTTCACATGACATTTTATCAATAAGACACTTCAATTTCATCTTTGTTTTAGTAGGACCTTTTCTTCCTTCTTTGGATTTTTTTTCCTCTTTTTTAAATTAGTGTGTTAGTTTAATACTAATAGCAATCTATTTCTAATTTTTAATCATGATTGGTGAGTATCATCCATCACCATTTAAGCATTTTTGAATAGATCAATGGTGGATTAATCGAGTCTCATTATGTCTATAGCTAAATCCATCATCTAGAGTGAGTTTCGCCAAGTCCCCTTGAAATGGAACTATCACAATGAGCTAACTGGATTGTCCTACATACCAAGACATAGTAACTGAGACCTTCAAGATGTATTTTACCTCATGGGATCTTCTTCCTTTTAAGGGATATGGGGATCAATAACCCTTGCCTAAGTTGATGTTTCAATAAACCCATCAACACTCCCATCATTTACCTAGAATATTACAATTATTTATCTATTTATTGTCAGTCTCACAACCATCGTTAAATATCATAACAACCTCTACTAAAAAATATCAATCATAAATATTATAAAAAATTTCTCAACTAACTAGAAAATAAGATTAAATAACAAATATTTAATTCTATCCTACTATAATGTAACAAGGGCACCATGCACCAAGTTCAAGTGGCTTTAGAATATAATCAAATTTTATCTAAATAAAATTTAAGGGATTTCTGTCAATGATAATTTGATAATAGTAGTGGATACAATGTCAATATGTTAGGAAATGATTTGAAACAATTTACCAAAAAATTGTTAAAATCTCTTTTGTGATTTTCAAAGTAAATAAAAATTTATTGATAATGTATTCATGAAAAATAAAATCATAAGGAGACTATTCAATTTGTATATTGTCTATATAAAAATTATGAGGTAGTTCATAGATTCATAGTTTTATGTTAGACATGAAGTTATGATATTGAAAAAGAACACATGATAATCTATCCCAATTTACCTTTCAATTCAAAATAAAAACGTATAGTCATTTTATAATCTAATAGTATTAAGTTATATACAAAGTTGTCAAAATGAAAAGAACACAAAAAAGACCACCCCAGTTTAACTTTCAATTAAAATTATAAATGTACCTTTGATTTCATAATGGCATTAAATTTAAGGAAAAAATGTTTGTTAGTTATTTCAAACATGGTAGTAGGGAAAAACTCACAACTATTGAATTAAAAACAAGTAAAATTCCACAAGTCATAACATAATTGATCAACTATAAAAATATCATTAAATTAAACTCTTGTGATGAGGAGGGGATGCATGGGGTATAGCAATAGCTGGAGGTGCCAATCCTAGGTGACACTAGAAACACTTTGCCAATAGGTCAAATGTGTCCACTTGTTAGATAAAATTATTCAAGCTTTTCTAAAATCTGAAACCAAATTCAACTTTGAATACCCACCCTATAATGAATGTATTCAAGATGCACATACCTTTTCAACTTATAAGTAAAAATGGAGGCTTTTCCATAGAATTTTGTTGACATACACATAGAAGATTTATATTAAGAACATCAAACCATGAAAGATTGTTCAATAAAATAAATAATAATTAATTATTTTTAGAGTAAATGATAATCAAAGATAATTTGATCCAAATTATCTCAAAGGCTTCGTAAATATATTTATATATTCATTTCCAAGATCAAATTCTAATTGATAATGACCTTTTTCTTTGTCAATATGATTATTAATATAGTATTTAGATATTTAAAAAACATAGATATATAGTCATTTATGAAATAATATGGTAATGATAACTTTACTTTGTTCTTATATAATAGTATTATTAGATTAAAAAGAGGAGAAAGAAATAATTACTAAGTGGTAGACGTATTTGGGAAATAGAAATTTTGTAGATATTATTACTTGTCTAGGAAACATTTTATCGTAGGTGAAAATATGGGCCAAAGATGGTATATTGTAGATAGTGAAATAAGGAAAAGAGTGTGAAGTGCTAAAATTTTCAAACAAAATAAACATTTAAAATTTTACTTGTTTCAAGCTAATTCTAAGTATAGATTTTGAAAAGAATTAGATATTTCAAAATATATATCTATATAGGCATTTATGAAATAAGATGGTTAGGAAAACTTTCCTTTATTCTTTTGTTATATAATTATTAGATTAAAGAGAGAGAAAAATAAACAACTACGTTGCATTTGTATTTGGTGAAAATAAAATTGGCATATTTTATTACCTGTCTAGTAAACACTGTCCAATAGGTTACCATATGTGACAAATTTGGGATAATGTACATTGTAGATAGTGAAATTGAGAAAAAGATAGCAAAATTTTGAGTTTTTCAAAGAAAATAACCTTTTAAAATTGTACTTGTTTCTAGTTAAATCTAAGTAATTATTAAAAGTTAGATGTAGTTGACTTGAATTCAATTCAAAGTGTATAAAAATTAAGGGATTGGATAAGATAATTGTTTCATTGAGTGCTAAATATGATGAAAATTTTCAAAGAATTTGGAGGCCCAAATGGACTTGGAAACCTAAGTTGATCAACCATGAAAAATCTACATCCCTGTATGGTTGAATAAAACTTGCAACTCTATAGAATGTGAAGAACTTGTCTGTGGCATGAAAATGTTCTTTTTAACCTAATGAATATGTGAAATTACTTATAGCTCTCATCAATGGGATAATTAATTCTCTCAACAAGAGGAAAATAATAAACTCAAAGGATTTATAAAATATCCTTGGATTTATAAATATCTATAATTTATACAAGCTGAGAAAGACTCATGAATAGACAAAATAAAACATAGTCAATTCACTAAATTAAATAACCTATGTTCTTCAAGCAAAATAGACCTTCATCTATATGGACTATCAATGCTTTAAAATCCTAGTATAATTCCTTTTCTCTAAAAAATAAGCAACCTGTGTCCTTCTCTATTAGCTTTCCACTATCTTTAAGCCACTCTAGAATAATAAAAATTCTCAATATATAAAAACTAACATATATCCAATGTTGGCTAACAATTCTATTCTACCCAAAAGTATGGTTAAAATTTGTAATAAGTGTTACATGTGAATTTATTTAGAGTAATAAATACCATATTAATAGCGAGGTTTCAATGCCATAATTTATTTAATAAATCATTTATCAAAAACAAAAACCAATGCATATCATCTGTTTAACTTGTCATGTCCCTCAAAGTGCAATTCAAAGATCCATGTGGAGAAAAAGGTGGGTAAGGATGCATGTTAAGAGTTTAGTGCCAAAGTAAAGATTAAGGATAATTAAATTTTAAAATTTAGTTTTAAAAATATATCCCATGTAATTCTCCCCCATCCAAAGTGAAATGGATCTTTCATGTGGAGAAAGTAAAATTGGGGTGAATTACATGTTATAATGTTTGTTTGGGCTTAGTTTAAAAACCATGAATAAATAGGATATTAAGTTGGGATTTGAAATGGAGGATATTAAATTGAATTTGGATTTAATTTGAAAACATATCCCATGGTTATTTATAACATTTATATAATATGATATTAGTAATATTTTATAAATGGAGGAATTACTATGGGAACAATAAGATATGTGGAATGAATAAATAAAAAGATATATTGGAATATCTAAGTGGCATTAATATAACTATATGGAAAATTTGGTAACACTGGATGTCTAATGGTTATTGGGTAATATGGGTAAATGGCCGATTTGTTCCGCTATCTGCAACACAACACCCATTAGCAACATAATAAAATAATTCCAATAAAAAAAGTAATTTTATCAACTATTTATATTTTTTCCACATTTCAATTCTCCATTATGACACTTGTCCTTTACACATTTCTCCATGCCATAAAAAAAATTCTCTAGATCATTTATTATATGGTATGTGGTTAAGTCAATACAATAAATGAGTTGCACTAATGGGGTTTTAACTTTAAAAGGTTTTCCCTAGTGAAATCATGTCTACTATGTAATCTTATGTATATTCCATTTCTCTTAAGTTATTAACTAAGAAATTATTTTAGTATTAATTATCTCATTTCTATTTTATTAGATCTATTTTTGTCTTCACTTCATATCACAATATCTTCTTGTTAGAGGTCAATTTGCTCACAAAAGAGAGTGATGCTATTTATCCATGATCAAATGCTACAAATATGAACACTTATCACCTAGTAATGTTATTTTCCCATCTAATAAGAGTGGGGTGCCATAAGGAAGTGAATTACTATAATGTGTTGAAATTCCCACACCTATTGTAATGTGTCAAAAATAAACATTGTAAATATGTGGTTCATTATGAATCAATACATGTCAAGATAAATGTAGAGTAACAAATAATTACAATAGTTATATACTTTCATATTCTTCTCTATTCCTATATGATTATATGAGAACCACAAAGATGGGATAATTCACCAATGTCATCCCTAATAAATGTACTAATTAGTACTAAAAAATGTTTTCATAAGCAAGTAGTAGTCCTAGTCAATGTATGCTCAATAAAAAAACTTTCAACCCCATTTCTCTCCTCACTTGAAAAATCACACCAATAATATATCCTAGAAAATCAAAACTATGACTCACTCAATCTTGCAATAAGCACGTCCATACGATGAACATGTAAGCATAATACCCTCCATATCTACTCAATAGTAAAAACCATCTACCATGCATAGAACTAGAAAGAGAAAGTGTCATAGTCCTATCTCTCAGTTAAGGTGATTAGGAAAGATAAGTAAGTATCCACAATACCCAATCAATTAGGATGTCTGAGACCAACAATCTATATATTACTTCTTAGTTGCTGAGATTTATCTCCAACTATGATATGGATATATAATATATGTAATGGAACAACTCCTATACATTAATTAATATATGCTACCTAATATATAAAATCATGAATATGATTATACAAAAATACAAAACATCTAATTTTAAATTAATAAACATACATTTAACATACATAAAAAATAACCAAGGAACATGTAATCAAGAATTCATTATCACTTAAATGATAGTATCTTAGGACATACATGATTATATTAAGATAAATCGATTGTGGGTCTGGACAATATCAACACCATGAATTCAAGCTCATCAATCATAAGATAATATTAGAAGTGATCCAATCTAAACTAAAATAAGCTAAAAATAAGTAGAAAAACTAAAATTAAGAATGTGAATATCTCCTTTTAACCAATATTAAATAAATCACATATAAAATCCAATAAATTAGGTGTAAGATATCTCTTAAAGGCCATGACAAAAATAACACTGAATGAATAATTGAATCAATTAAAAGAATACCAAAATTAAATTAATAGTTACAAATGATAATAAAAATTACTTATATTCTAAAAAATGTATTACGTCTCCTAGCTTACTGTTATAAATATAACATCAAAATTAACCTAATAGAGATAATGGTGACCCTATATAGTTATATGAATAAAATTTAGGCCTTCATTGAAAATCAGACAAACCACATATAATTTGAAGAATTTATTGTAATAATTTGTGTTTATTGCAAAATTTAAGCATCAGTTATTAGTTATAGAATAGTTTTAAAATTTTCACATGATTTATAAGTGAGTGGGATCAAAACATTAATTACCTTTAAATCACCACGGAAATAAACTGATACAAACACCACTTCTTAAAAAAATCAATGTGGTAAATAAAAAGTGAGTGCAAAGGTGTTTAGAAATCAGTCAAATGAAAAATAACTTAAAATGTGCATAATATTGATCCCATTACGAAGGGAAATTTTTTAATCACAAAATACTTACTATAATACATAAAAAGGCATTACGGTTGTTTAGAACAAATACTAAGATTAATAATTCCCTGTGGTCACAAAGACTCAAAAGGGGAAATTTATTTTTTTAAATTAAATTTTGAGAAAAAATTGAAATAATTAAATATTAGTGATTAAAATTAATAAAATAATCACTTATAATTTATTTTATTTAATTGGTTTAGAAATTTAATATATAAATATCTCAAATTTTTGAGAGGTATCAATTTAGAGGTTTTTATTTTTTGATTATTTACATACAACTCAAATTAAAAATTTATTATTCTTTCACCATTTTAAGTAATAATATTTTATAATATTCTTGAGAAAATTTAATACCATTATTCAATATTATACCAATTATAATAATTTTTTACAATAAGTTATTTTTTGAAAAAAAAATAATTAGATGTGGCAGTGAACAAATGTTTTGAAAAAAAATCACTAAACTTTCAATATAATTGTTCATAAAGTTGTAAAAATTTGAAAAAACATTTTTATATTAGTATAAAAATCTATGTTTTTATTTAATATTATCTTATTATACATATGCTTTATATTTTACAAAATAAACATATCTGCATACAATTAGACATTTTTAATAAATTTTATTTCTTTAATAAAAACCCTTACCCAATTCTTAACTAGCGTAACTTTAGAACTTTGGACACTTGAAAATGGGTCTTAGAAACTATTTCAAAATATTTCACCACCTTATCATATTTATTATTCAAGATCAACAATCCATAGTCACTCATAAAATTACACAACTCATAAAGTAGATAGCAGCTTAAATAATGTTTTATAATATTTTACAACATAAGCTAGGTCGTAAAAGAGACCTTTCATGTTCAGGAACTCCAAATTGAGAATGAGACCCATGCCATCCAATATGTTAATAAGTAAAAAATATGAACAAAGACATACCTCACACATAAACAAAGACATTTCAAATAGAAGCAACACATGGTAGTTAAAATTGGGAACTTAATAGGATGCTCAAATGTTTCTCGTATATGGGAATCTATTTTTAATCCTAGAACAAAAATATTTGTCTTATGTCCATTGCTAAAAATAGGTACATCACCACCACATTTGGGGGTATGACAACCAACATCATCAACACCAACCAAAATGTTTCTATAGGATAAAATAAAAGTTGTAATAAAAAACTGTAATGTATTATATGTAATTACTAGTTATGATTGAATTATTTAGACCATGCTTAGTAAATAGAAATTCCACCTAGCGATTTGAAATCCTCTCTCTCTCTCTCTCTCTCTCTCTCTCTATATATATATATATATATATATATATATATATATATAAACAAGTGAAAGATAATATAAATATACAATCAACTTAATTTTCAATCAAAATAACCTAATTAAATATCTAAATTTAAACATATAAAATTTATATAAGTTTTATAAAATTAGTCAAGAATTAATATGGATTTGAAAATATTTTGTCTTTAATTTAAAATGTATATATATTAAATTTTAATAAATATATATTAACACAATAAATATTTATTGTCAATGTTTCTTAAATAGTTTAGATATCAATCTTGAATTTACTATGTTATAATTTTCATATACTACTTAAGCAAAAACCTTATCCTTATTGTGCCCTTCAAAGCCATATCTTTTTCTAAAATATTTTTGAAAAGATAAAATATATAACTGATATTTTGTGCCTAATATGGTATCTTTCAAAGGCTATTTTTAAATAAATTTAAAAAATATCATGTTAGTAATATGGACTCCTTCCCCCTCCCCCCTTTATCACACTCACACTAGTAAAATCTCTCTCTCTCTCTCTCTCTCTCTCTCTCTCTCTCTCTCTCTCTCTCTCTCACACACACACACACACACACACACACACACACACACACATAATATTATAATTTGTAAATGGAGAATGATCCCTATATTAGGGTGCTTCCCAAATAGAATATTTTAGTGTAAAGGGTTATAATAGAATATTGTAATGAGTACCAAACTATCAATTCACACACTCATATTAGAACTATTCACAAATATTATAATGATCAATAAGCCATTAATAGACCCGCATATACTCTAATATAAAATCATCCTCATGCCACCTTAGGTATTGTATATAATGTCACCTTGTTGTAAACATGTTTTATATTTTCTATGATTTCCACTTTACTAAACTATAGAGTATAATGTGTCTTAATCATTTCCTACTACTATACATATAGGGGTCTACCAATGGGTACCCATAATAGTGTTCAAGGTAGTGGCCTCATTTTTTTGGATGTTATTAGTATATATTCAAGTGATTATATCCCATGGTTTATACACCCCATGGTTTTCATACATATGGTATTGTAATATCATTTTAATAGTTATTCATTGATATGCATATATATACTCTTATATATAATCAATAAAAGTCAAAATTTGTAGTCAATAATTGTATGGTAAATGGTTATGTTAATGTGATAAATGAGTTTTTGGCATGTATATTTGGTGTGCAAACATCAACCACAACATAAATTCAGGTATATTTTATATAAATGTCATGTTCATTTAAGTTCTATCTACAAATTTAATGTACCTAAGAATTAATTTACATTTACATTTTTAGATCCAATTTTTGGCCCATCCACAACTACATCTGTCTCTATTACAAAGACTTTTACTTATATAGATGTAAATTTTTGTTTTAATCATTTGATCTAGGTACATTTTTTCTATATATATTCTATTTGTAAGTTTAAGTTAAATTTATCTATTGAGTATCTTGATGCATCAGGTCTAAAAAGATTCCCTAATATGTAAGGAAACACACACTTACCTTTGTTAAATAACTATATCTGATCTTTTCTTGTCCTTTTTGGTCTTCTATCATCAACCTCTTTAAATCTTTGATCACTTTACATTTACTAGGTCTTTCTTATTCACTCTTACCTATTCAATGGCTCTAAAGCCTCCTTATATTCACATAATCATTATTATCTTATTGAAGTCATTTTTATAATCAAAAACCTCTATAATATATATTTTTAACATCAACCTCAGTTCATACTCAATTTTCATGTTCTCTCTCTTTATCTTTGCTCTATTCTTTACAATTTTCTTATGTGTTTTCAAATTTTTGCATGCTACTTCAATTTTGTCCTTAAATAATACTCATAAGAGAATATGAATTATATATTACATTTCATTTCATACATCCAACCATTCCACACAACATCCAAGCTTTAACTCTTCCCTTAACTCTTCTTTTTTCTTTGACACCTTCCCTTTATTAGCTCATTTTTAAGGCAAACCTCCTTGTTCTGAGTAATCTAAAAAGATCCTAACCAAACCAAACCCACATTTAGATACCCTTTTATACCATATAACTCATGTAGGGAATTTAATAATTTAACTCTCTTTAGAGAACACCTAACTCAAAACCCCTCAGGACTAATTAGGTTTCCAAGGCCTAATTTAAGGCTACTGACTATAAAACCATATCATATAGACTCAAATTGACTTTAAAAGTTCAAAATTATATTCCTCATATATAAATACACTTGTCCATAAATCTTAATGACTTTTCATTAGTTAAATCAAATTTTATCTCATTTTCTAGTTTCAAACCTTAACTTGTGTTATCTTAGTTTTACACCTACCCAAGAGGATAATAAATGAGAAAGAATGACCTTTTGACCATTATCAAAGATTCTAAGTCTTCAAATGGATCTGCACTTTCCCTATGCATATTATCAAACTATTAATTTACCTTTCTCAATACTAAAACACTCCCAATATATAATTCTATAGAGTTTTTATACCCTTCCAACATGACTATGTCAACAAATAGGACATAATAAACACTTAAGATCCTTTACTTTCATTTCAGATAAATTAAAATAATCATGCACATGGAAAAATTATATCCCAAAACATTCACAATACCTTAAATTGTCAACTCTATTTCCAAGAACTCTATATGCTCTTTCATTATGACTATGCAAACTTAGAATTGTTACTAATTGGTTTGTATATAGTCTTACCATGTATTTTGAATTTTTTTAATAGTATTGATAATTTAAATATGTTTATATTCATTTCATAGAGATCCTATATCACTTACTCATCTTTCAATCATTTATAATGACACTTTAAACTAACTATGTTCTCCTTTTTCTAATTGTGCTTGAAGATAGAGTATTGAAACTTGGGTTTCACCACTTTGAACTTGTAGACTATTGACTTGAATCTTCTCTGACTAGAGATATGAAAACCAAAAGATTGATCATAAATTGATAGACACTTATTTACATTTTACTCTATCAAAATAAGCTTTACAAGTAAGAGTGAGTTCTTGATATGTCTTTTATTCCTTTTCTCTCCCTAACATTTCCTTATCGAAGTGATATTATTAATTCCACCTCCTACTTTTCCACTTGCACTTCCTACATGTATTAAATTTTTTATATTACCTCAAATATGTAAAATACTTTCCATTCATAGCCATTGTACATTGCATGGTAATTACACTTCCATGACTCTTGGTTTACATTGTATTTTTATGATATGCACATTGCAATATGTTACCATATTTATCTTGGTTTACATTGCAAAAAAATTTCCATATATATCTTTGATACTTTATATAAAAGTAAGTCAGATCTTTTTACATGAACAGATGATGGATCAAGTAGACACTCTTCCCTATTTATGTGTCAAGACAAACAGAGGCGTTGTTATTGTAATATCATCTCCAAAAGCATTGACAAAGGTATATATTAACTTGTAATTTTGAATTGTAAATACAGACAAGTGTTTTAATAATTTTACTACATACATGGGGATAATATAACAAATTTGAATTTATTGCATATGTAGGGTTGTCCTATGACATCTGATAGTCCCAGTCAAATTCTTATTATGGCAACTTATAATGTTTCTCTAATATTTAAAATTTCTATTTGAATAAATAAGCTTGTAATTGACTTTTTTTCAGAATCAAAAAAAGATTGAGTAGGATGACGAGATTGCAATATATGCATGTTTAAATGATTTTTTTTATTGTAGTTTAAAAATAATCTTAACAATTGGTCGAATGTATATTATGTTAATTTTTTAATAATACTTTTATTTGAACAGGTTCAACTGCAAGTGACCAATGAGTATAAGACCCAAAATAAGACCTTGGATCAATCCAAGGCATTAGAGGGGTCCCCAAGGCATTAAGATAGAGGTGGAATTTAGAGTGCATGCATTTAATGTTTTTATAAGTGTGTTTGATTTTTGAATTATATGACAAGTCACATCATGATCACAAAGGATACCAAGAGATGATATGTCTATGGTACAATGATTCACCCAACAACATTCATAGTGTTTTAAATGAATACATAAGGTGACTCTAAGGAATCATTTTTCTTCTCTTTTCAATAATCCATATTCAAACCATAGTGCATCATTAATTTGAATTAACAAATTATATATCATTGTCCACCTTTGGAAATTTCCATTTGAACATTCACCATAACATAACCTCCTTATTTAATATCATACCTTACATAATTTATGCATTTCATAGAATTTTTGTTTTGGAAATTAGTTTATGGAACCAATTACATACTTGTTTAGATAACAACAATTAATTTTGAAGTTATGATCCCCGTGTTATTCTGAATTTTAAGTTTACTTGTAATTTCTTCCTTTCTATTCACATATACTTCTTGTGGGCTACATGTTTAGATAATAATATTTTTAAGTAAAAATTCATTCATTTACTATTTTGATTCAATTATGTTTTCTTCTATCTACCCACATTCATATTAAGAGAAATAGTATTTACACATTCCATGTTGAGTGTATAGAGTGCTTGTAGATATAACTATGTGTTTTTTATCAACATTTCAAGTCACACTCTGTGAACATTTATAGTTCTTTCTTACCATCCTCATTCCTATTTAGAGACAATTTATTATTAATTTAATTTTTTCCCAAGAATTTGACCATTGTGGATGCATTTGACTTAGATCCTACACTTACTTTTTCATATGATCAACATGTATTATGCATCCTTCTTTCAATTTACTTAGCTATTGTGTATTTGTCTAGTTTAACTTTTTAAGAGCAATAATTCTTTGATTATTTATTAATGAACAATGCAATAGAATTTATATAATATATAATTAGTTATAAAACTTTAATGATATGGTAACTACCCAATAACAATTATAAACTAATAACTAACAACTTACTAAATCATGTAATCATTGAAAAACTATGGTAACATTCACCCTTTTATTACATTGTTTTTACAAATGTAACCCTAAAAAAATCTTCAACACACCTTTATTTTTATAAAAAAGGATTACTATCTAATATTAAGGAATGTCTATGCCAAATAGAATGTGATGTAACCAAATTGCTTTTCACACAATTCCTGATGTGACATGATATTATGAATCTATAGATGAGAGAGAAGCTACATATTACTATTCCATAAAATTTGTCTAGATCTGTGGTGAAAGATATATCCTAAAGTTTATTTCCTATCATCAATGAATCTAGCATAGTCTGAGTTTGTGTAACCTTGCAAGAAGAAATGTGATTTATTCTTGTATTTTAGACCATAATCTATTTACTCCTCTATGTCTAGCCTATCGATCTAGGTGTGGATTATTTATAATTCCCCACCTTAAGCCACACTTATAGGTGCTTGGGGTTCCTAGCTTGGCTATGATATGATATTTTAAACTACAACTCATATGGACCAGCTAGGACTCAAACCAAGTGTTGAGTGTGGAGCCCTTTAGGGCTATCACACGACCATGATGGTATGTTTTGGGGGATTAGAAATCTCCAAGGATGTGGGGACCACATTTTACATTTACTCCTAATGTGTGTGAGTATTATTAAATCATTATTTAATAATTTTCATGTTGACTTCCATGTTTTTTTCAAAGTGGAATTAATTTCATTGTTGTAGGGAATTAATTTAATCTCCATAAGAGGAGAAAATTACTAAATTTTCTATTTAATAATTTCTATTATGTATTATCTGAGAAAATTATTAAATTTTATATTTAATAATTTCTATGATGTATTATGAGAGTGGGATGGACTTTCTAATTTTGAGGATCTTATGGATAAACATTGCTTAGGTGGCATATGTCATCTTTCCTAGGTGGATAAGGCCTCCTTGGATAAGTATGTTAAGTTTCTCTTTGGGGGATGGATTTCTTCATTATTTGTTATATATAGAGGGTATGGTATGACCTTTTAGAGGTTGTTGATGATTTTTATTTATAGGTGTAGATTTTGAGAGATAGTATCAAAGTGCAGGTGTTTTTCAAAGTGTAGGTGTTCATTTTTAGGGTATGGTATAACAACGTGTGAGATATAGTAAAGTGTAGGTTTAAGTGAAATTTTAAATTTTTTATGCAACATTTTCTATAAGAGATTTTTATATCTCTGTGATAATTCATTATAATCTTATTTGAAATTACTATTTTATTTAAGGACTTTCTTGGTAGATGTAGTCCACATTGAGTGAACATTGATATATCTATGCTATGTGTTATTGCTGGTTTTGTTCTCTCTATTTATACTTTCATTTAACTATGATTTGAGGAATTATTTCCATGAAGCATGTTAGTGCATAATTAACTATAATTTTCACACATTTAACATTTGGTTATCTAATTTTATGGTGATTTGAATTTGGTTTAAATTATTATAATTCCTAAAAACTAGTATCAAAGCTTTGGTAGTGTGTTTGTTGAAGTGGTAAATCACATGAAAGGCTATTAGCTTGAGTGGGAGCTATGGGAGAAGAGATTATATTTAGAGTTGAGAAATTTTATGGTAATAATTTTGGTTTGTGAAAAATGTATATGAAATATTATTTGTATCAAAATGAACTTCATGTCCCTTTATATGGGAAAGGAGGATAACCTATAGGTATAAGTGATGAAGCTTAGTCATTGCTTGATAGGAAGGTATTATGAGACATACGGTTATGCCCTGCATCTTTTATTATATTTAGCATTTATAATGAGAAAACCACAAAAGATCTCATGGATAAACTTGAAAAGTTAAATGATAAACCCTTAGCTTCTAATAAAAAATTTCTTAAGAAAACATTTTTTAACATGAAAATGTCTGAGAATGATTCAATTTTTAATCATTTAAATGATTTAAATATGGTTTTAAGTATGCTTACTTCTTTTGGAATTATGTTTGATGATGAAGTTAGAGCTTTGTTGATATTGTGTTCTTTGAGTGATAATTACAATAGCTTGGTTATGGCTGTGTGTAATACAGTATCTGCCAAGGGAAGGTTTAATTTTGAGGATGTTGTAGGTGTGATTCTCAATGAGGAAATACAAAGGAAAGACATTGGTGAGTCATCTTAAAGTAATGATTTATCTATTGATACTAGATAGAGGAAAAAGGATAAAAGTAAAGGCAATCATGGAAAGTCAAAAGGTAGATCTAAATCCATATCTAAAGCCAAGATGATATGTTGGTAGGGAAGAGTGGACACTCAAAGAAGGATTGTTCATCACTATGGGATAAGAATTCCAACAAGGAGGAAATGAATGAGGTAAATGTGACATTTGGTAAATCATGTCAGGATGCCTTAATTCTTTTTATGGATAGTTTTTATGAGTCTTGGGTATTAGATTCAGGGGTTTTTTTTCATGTCACCCCACATAGGCATTATTTTATTGATTATATTCAAGATAATCTAGGACATGTTTATGTTGGTGATGATGAACTATGTGAGATAGTAGGGAAAGGTTGTGTTTAGGTTAAAATGTTGAATGGGAACACATGGCTACTTAAGGATGTTAGACACGTACCTATGTTGAGATGCAATTTGGTTTCAATGGGGAAATTGGGTAGTGAGAGATGTAAGGTTATGTTTACTATAGATTCTTGGAATGTTACCAAAGGTACTCTTATGTTTTTTAGAGGTAAAAAATTTGGTACTTTATATTTAATTAGTAGTGTTGATTCTTGTGATTTAGTTATTATAAATGGAAATGTAACTATGTGATATAATAGGCTTGGTCATATGAGTCATAATGGCATGGAGATATTATAAGATAAGCTACCTAGATTGAAAGATATAGATCTAGACTTCTATGAGAATTGTGTGTATGATAAATAGAAGCAGGTTAAGTTTTTGAAGTTTGGACGCATAAATAAAGAACACAAGATAGATTTGGTATATTTAGATGTATGAGGATCAACTCAGGTATATTCTATTGGTTGATATAATTATTATGTTATTTTTTTTATGATGCAACTCGGAAGGTTTCAGTTTACTATATTAAAAATAAATCTGATGCATTTGACACTTTTAAGAAGTGGAAAGCCTTGGTTGAGAATGAAACAGGTGTCAAGTTGAAATGTCTCAAATAATATAATGGAGGTGAGTATTGTAGTAATGATTTCTTTAATTATTGTTCTACCAATGTAATCCATATCCAAAGGATGGTTTTAGGAACTCCACAATAGAATTGGGTATCTAAAAGGGTGAGTAAAATAATAATGAAATGTGTTAGGAGCATGAGGTTATATGTAGCATTGTCTTTATAGTTTTGAGTAGAAGCATTTAACATGATAATATATCTGATTAACAAAGGTCTTTCTATGCCTTTAGATGGAATCATTCTTGAACAACCTTGCCCTGATAAGAATGTTGATTATTCTTTTCTTACAGTTTTTGGATGTGAGTCTTTTGCTCTCATTAAGATAGAGGATAGGATCAAGTTAGAGGATAAATTAGAAAAATGCACATTGATTTGTTATGGTGATGAAAACATTAGTTTCCATTTATGGAGAATTAAAATAATAAAATATTTCATTTTATAGGTGTAACCTTTAATGAAAAAGTCATGTATAGGAATTAGTTTTAGGAACATGAATATGAACAAAAATAGTACATAGTATTGGATAAAATTAAAGATGGTAAAGTATCCAATGATTCAATTCAAGAACCTTCTACACAAGGACCCCAAAATCCTATGGTAAGAAGGTCTTCTAAGACAAGAATAGAACCTAAACATTTTTTCCTTCTTTGAATTATTTAATACTCACAGACAATGGAGAACTAGAGTGTTATGAGGAAGCAATGTAGGTAGATGCTAGGAGTAAGTGGGAGCAAGCCATGGATGAGGAGCATACATCTCTTATGAATAAATAAACATGGGATTTGGTAAGGATATTCAATGGAAAGAGTGCATTGCCAAACAATTGGATCTTTAAAATAATAGAAGAGGATGAAGGGAGAAAAATGTATAAGGCTAAGATGGTGGTTAAGGGGTTTGTACAAAAATTAGGTATTGATTTTGATGATATTTTCTCTTCTAATGTAATAATAAATTTTATTAGGACTATTCTTGGTTTGGTTTTAGTTGAATTTTGCACTTAGAATAGTTAGTTGTGAAAACTAGTTTTCTTCATGGTAATTTGGATGAAGAGTTGTAGATGAAGTAGCCATAGGGATATGAGGTCAAAAGGAAGGAGAACTATGTGTGTATATTAAAGAAGATCTTGTATGGTCTGAAACAAGCTACATGATAATGGTATAAGAAATTTAATTATTTTATGTTGGAACAAGAATGTTGAAGGTATAATTCTGACCATTGCATGTACATCAGACATTTTGATGATGGTTACTTTATTATAAATTAATTTTATATAGATGATATGTTAGTTATAGGAAATAAAATATATCATATTCATATACTTAACAAACAACTTAGTATCTCCTTTTATATGAAATATTTGAATGCTATAAAGCAAATCCTTGGTATGAGGATTACTCATGACAGGAAGTACAGGAAGCTAATTTTATCCCAATTAGAGTATGTAAAGAAAATCTTGGAAAGGTTTAGCATGTTGGATGTTAAATTTTATAGTACTACTTTGGTAGGTCAATTTATATTATCAAAAGATGCAGTGTCCCAAGATGGAAGCTAAAAATCATAGGATGTCTAAGGTACGTTACTCTTCGATAGTTGGTAGCTTGATGTATGTCATGGTTTTTTACTAGGTCGAATATTGCCAAAGTAGTGAGAGTTGTGAGTAGTTATATGAGTGATCCTAGCTATGATCATTTCAAGAAGTGAAATGGATTCTTTGATATTTGAGAGGAACCATGGATTTTGCATTATGTTATGGTAGATCAGATACCACTTTGCATGGTTATGTGGACTCATATATGGCAGGGGATATTGATAGAAAGAGAATTATTAAAGATATATATTTATTGTTGGAGATACATTGGTTAGTTAGTTTTTCAGGATATAGAAGGTTGTGTATTTATCAACCATAGAGCTAGAATATGTTACTACCACAGAGGTTAGAAAGGAGATGATATGGTTACAATAATTATTTCAAAAGTTGGGGCATAAGTAGGAAGTTGGGAGACTAAACATTGGTAGTCATAGTGTTATTTATATGGAAAAGAACTACACTTTCCACTCGAGGATGATACACATTCAATTACATTATCACTTCATCAAGACAGCTTTAGAGGAGAATTGATCACTAAGACCAATCTAGTTGAGACCATGATCAAATTTGATTGGTCTTAGTGATCATGGGTTAATGATAGATTCTATTTAGGAGAAATGGTCTCCAAGTGAGAATATTATTGAGTGTGGAGCCCTTCAGGGATATCACATGACCATGATGGTATGTTTTGGGGGCTAAGAGAGCTCCAAGGATGTGGGGAGTACATTTTTCATTTACTCCTCATGTGTGTGAATATTATTAAATGATTATTTAATAATTTTCATGTTGACTTCCATGTTTATTATAAGTGGGATTGATTTCCTTATTTTAGGGAATTAATTTAATTTCCATAGGAGGAAAAAATTATTAAATGTTCTATTTAATAATTTTTACAATGTATTATGGGAGAAAATTATTGTTGGATTTAATAATTTCTATGATGTATTATGGGAGTATGATGGACTTTCTCATTTCAAAGAGTTGGTTGTTATCACTTTCTCATTGGAAGTTGGGAACATATTTCTTGGAGGAGAGGAATGTCATGTTTCTTCTCAAGGATCTTGTGGATAAGCATTGCTTAGGTGTCATATGGCATGTTTCCTAGGTGGATAAGGCCTCCTTGGATAAGGATGGTAATTTTCTTCTTAGGGGATTTATTTCTTCATCATTTGTTATATATGCAGGGTGTGGTGTGACCTTTTAGAGGTTGTTGATGATTAATACTTATAGGTGTGGCTTTTGAGAGATAGAGTCAAAGTGAAGTGTTTTACAAAGTACAGGTTCATTTACAAGGTGTGGTATAGCATATTGTGAGATATAATAAAGTGCAATTGCAGGTGAAAGTGTTACTTTTTGTTCAACATTTTCTATATAATTTTTTTCTATCTCTGTGAGAGCTCATTGTAATCTTGTTTTAGATTATAGTTTTATTTGAGGACGTTACTTGGTGGATGTAGCCCACATTAGGTGAACCATGGTATATTTTTGTTATGTGTTATTACTGGTTTTGTTCTCTCCATTTATGCTTTCATTTAACTGTGATTTGAGGAATTATTTTTGTGATTCATGTTAGTGCATAATTAAATCCTGATTTTCACACATTTAAAATCTAGTTATGTGATTTTATGGTGATTTAAATTTGGTTTAAATTATTTTAATTCCTAACACCAAGGACCTTCCTTTTGCTAATGGAGTGTTCTACCAACTGAACTACTAGCCCCTCTATGGCCAACCCATTAGTCTGGAGTGGTTTATTTCCAACAACTTCCACCATGTGGCTTTTGGTTCACATAATGATAATTCACAATTATCAATTTATAAAGAGTTCCTTTTATTTATTTTTATCAAATTTCCTTTTTCTTCTTGTGGCCATAAAGTGTCTTTATATTACTCCATGAACATATGAAATGTATTCCACACTGAACCATAATGTATTTTATTTTATTTATTTTTCAAAATCCTAAGGATTAAAGTGTCCACATGGGTAATGAACCACACAATCCAACTACATATAGGGTGACTAACATCACCAATGCCATTACCAAGATCTATGACCAGCCATGGTTTTCCACTATCAAAGCTCTTTCTTACATTACATCGAATAAGATAATCATACAATGAATTTAATGTAAATCATTACCACCTCATCTCATTTTTGATATATAAATAATATTGGAACCATTATAAATCCATATTTCCTACACATAAATTAAACTCATGACAATAACTCTATGGTATGAGGAAGATATAAGTAAAATAATAATAAAAATACATATTTATTTCAAATATATTCATCTATCTCTTTTCACGTGATCCAATATGAAATAGTCAAATGGTATACAAATTGAAGAATGAACCTAATCATATATAATATCTTAAACAATATTTCCAACCATGATTAATACTTAACCATGGCATTAAGCCAAGGTGAGGCTAGGTAGGGTGTTAAATGTATTTCTAATTAGGTTATTTCAAATGTTTTTAGTGATATACCTTGACATGTCCCATAAGATTAATATCTTATATTGTGATGATGTTTTAGACATAATGATTCATGTTGGATCAAATTGAATTTGTAAAAATTATGCATGTTGATTAACTCATAGATTAAGTACATAAGAGGGTATAGTATTACAAAATATTAGAGTCATTACATCGATATTTTATAAGATATATGTATCTATAAATATATTTACATTCATTTTTATATAAATTTTATAGTTATCACATGTTTTTAATATTAGGAGAGTATGCATGTTTTAAAGAGTATATATCATGAGATGATATTGTGTTTGAGATTGTAACTAAGGAGAGCATCATGATATTCATATTAAGAGGTATAATTGGATTTTTTATGTAAAATTATTTTCTGTGATGAGTGTGTGAATTGAGATAATATCAAGAGATATATATCATAAAGACCATAAATATAAATGTTCCTTCATTAACATGAGATGATTATATGTTACATATTTGAGATATGATATTTAAATACATATGTAACTTGTAATGATTTGTGTATACATTGTAGATACATACATAGATATCATACATAGGAGAGATACATATTTATATATAATATATAACATATTATTATCATAAATAAAAGATAGAATAGTTCGATGTTCATCTTTGTAGTTAACATTTTATATATTATTAGATACATGAATGAAAAATATATATGAATGATTATAGCTATGTATTTTGAGATATGTTTCCTACATTATTTTGGATATATATATATATATAATATATATATATATATACATATACATATACATATACATATACATATACATACATACATATGTGTTGTGTGTGTGTGTGTGTGTGTGTGTGTGTGTGTGTGTGTGTGTGTGTATTTTAAATTAATTTTTTTTACAAAGTTTTATGGTTATCCATGTTGTTAATATTAGGAGAGTATGCATGTTTTAAAGAGTGTATATTAGAGAGATGATTTTCATAGTTAACATTGTAACTAAGGAGAGCATCATGATTTTCATTTATTAAGAGGTGATAATTGGATTTTTTGTGCCAAAATTATTTTCTCAAGATGACAGTCAATTATTTAAGATACTAACAAGAGAATGGTCCTTCATTAAAGACCATAAATAGAATGTTTCCTCATTAACATGAGATGATTAGATATTATAGCTTTGAGAGTGAAATTTAAATACATTGAGAAAGTTCAACTTGTAAGGATTTGGAGACTCATCATAGATATAACATGAGATATCACAAAGGACAGATTTAAATATTTACACCAAGAGATAACATATTATTCTCATGAATTAAAGGATAGAATAGTTCAATGTTCATCTTTATAGTCAACATTTATATGATTATTAGATACATGAATGAA